>BPLR01014092.1:0-14095 GCA_021605095.1 Caerostris extrusa
TGACAACAAAAGATAATATTACAAAAATTTTACTTTGTTTTAATTTATTTTCTTCTATATTTATTGGCAATTTTATTGTAATAAGATAAGTGTTTTCCAATATTTCGATTTCAATATCTATAACCGTATTCTGCTCAGCTATTCTTCAGTAGCAATTTTGCTTTCTTTTGTAATGTTTACAGCCTTAGAGTTAAATATAATTCTTGTTGTGCAAAAATATTATTAAGTTTTGTTGTATTAATATTTGAACATTTCTAAGGTAACTATTAACTCGATCATCAAAGTCAAAAGATGATTTTTTTCACCATGTCTTCCCTGATGTATTGATTTTTTTACTTTTTTTCAATTTCTACTATTAGCTCACACTATCCGTATATATATCTTGTTCAAATTTTCAATCGCTCAAAAATTTTTTTTATTCATTCATTCAAGGTCAAATAAATTTTTTGAACATGTAGTGGAGGACACTGGGTGTTAATACAGTTTTTTTCAAATATTAATTCAGTAATTAAATTTAATTAATTAATTTTAGTTTTTTTTAGATTTAAGTTGCATGTATCTACCAATAGATGGCGCCAGATAAACTTAACAAAATGAATGAAAAATTATTTATAACGAACTTTCTGCAATAGAGTGAAAATTGTAGGAATTGACTTGAAATTTTTTTTTTTTCATATTACTTGTTTACTTTTTAATCTATCTGGGTGGGGACACTAACATTTAAAATTCTCAAGCCCGATTTGTAACTCAGAGTCAAAGTGCGCCGCTGGGGAACATTAGGATTGATGTTCAATCCATTGGCAGCTTTGTTGTATACACCGTGTCAAAGACCGAGGAAACTCGATGGCATTTATAATGCTCAGCATCTTACCGCGTGAGTCGGACTACCTTGTGGGAGCATTTTGGGGCTTTCTCAAATACGATACACAAATGCAGGGTACCCCCTAAACGTCATCCGAAAGGCAATGAATACATGTGATGGAAATAAATGACAACAGATAATTTGTTTCCATATTGTTTTTTGTATTCATTTTCTTTTCTGATATCTGTTTTCCTGTAAATTTTCATCGAAAATAAAAAACATTCCAATAAAGCCATAGGTAACAACAAACAACAATTTTAATCCCATATGCGTATTGCATATTACATTAGAACAATAAATAATACAGTACAATTTCCACCTCTTTTTATTTTATTTATTGTTTGATAATGTTTGGAGACAACTTCAAATAAGTTTGATATTATCAAAAATTTAAAAAAAAAAAAAAATACATGTAGAAACGACTGTTTTAACAAAAAAATATATATATATATATATATATCAGAATATTTAAATGAAAAACTAATGAGAAAGTAAATTTAAACAGTTCTACTTTTATATAACCTGCTGAATTAAAAACCTTTTCAAGTACATTATCGACGATTTAATGCTCTTCAAACCACTCATACACGCTAATTACTTTAAGAGGAACAAATTAACAAAGAGAAGATCTCCAGAAATAAAAAGCAAAAACTGAATTTCTCTGCGTTTATGTGAGCCAATCGGGAAAGAAAACAGAGTAATTCAAAACAATGACCCCCCCACTTCCCATTCATTCGTTTCCGAGAAGAAAGAGACGTCTTCTCCCGAGCACTCGAGAGCTTCAAAGCGTTCCCTCGAACTTATTACCAAAAATGAAAACGAATGAATTATTCAAATCGTGTTGAGCAAACCACTTCATTACAATAACAATGTAAATTACGTTGGATGCTTTCCAAAGAGCCGCAAATTGTTATTTTAACAAATTGCAGGTTACACTTCAAAGTGCTTTTGGATTGGGGTTGATTTTGCAATGTTACGATCTTAATGACACTGGAGAAACCATACATAACTAAGGAGAGTAAGTAGGGTAAACTTTTTAAACATAAGTTTAACGCAATCACACTCAATCATTATATATATATATATATATGTGTGCGTGTGTGTGATAAAGTTTATGTTTATTCTAGAGACCTCACCTAGAGTAAAGTTCGAACTACTACAGTTATCTATGCTCCTGTGACACTGAAACCTTTCGGTACCGAGTGCCAGAGAGCTAGTCACTCGGTTATCATACCCGTCAGATTTAGTACATAAGCATTAAAGGCGCCGATGTTTCAGTAAAATGTATTGCTACATAATACGTATTGAATTACAATTATTTTGTTGCTTGATGGCCAATTAGCAAGAGCTCTGGCCTTTGCTACCACAGGCTTTTCGGTTCGAATCCTAACGGTGACATAAATAATTGTTTAGTTAGGAATCCACGTGAAAGTGTAGGTACTTGTCTGATTAGCATAAAAAGTGTGCACAAAATGACCGCATAGCGACAAATTAAACCTCTTTTCATTTATTCGTTGTTTGGTAAACTTACAAGACAATTTCAGAAAATTTGAATTTATCCCAACAAACAAAAAAAATACATATACAAATGTATGTTTTAAAAACTTCCATTAACCAAAATATTTACATGAATTATTAACGAGAAAATATACATTATATAACCTCCCTGAATTAAAAACTTCACATTTTCGAGTGCATTATCGAAGATTCAATATTCTTCAAACCACTCATAAACGTTCATTACTTTAACAGGAACACATTCCACAAAAAGAGAATCTCCAGAAATAAAAAGCAAAAAATGAATTTCTCTGTTTTCATTTGGGCCAATCGGAAAAGAAAAACAGAGTCATAAAAAAGGCCACCGCCCCCTCCCCCCACTCATTCATTGGTTTCTTAGAAGAAAAGTGACGTCTTCTTCGGAGCACATCCTTCTCAGGAGTACTCCAGAGCTATAACTAAAGATGAAAACGAATGAATTATTCAAATCGTGTTGAGCAAGCCTCTTAATTACAATAGCAATGTACATTACGTTGAAGGCTTCAAAGAGGAGCAGACTGTTATTTTTTAACAAATTGCAGTTTGTGCTTACAAATGCTTTTGATTGTGGGTTGATTTTGCAATGTTAAGATCTTAATGGCGCTGGAGAAAACATTTATAACCAAGAAAAGGGAGTAGTTGAAATTTTAACATGTTTGCAACACACACATTCCTTTTATATATACACTCAAGAGCCAAAGCATTATGACCACCCCTACATTTTGCAATGAACTCGCCTGGATGACGTAGGAAGGCACGTAATCAGGTGGAAGTGGTATTTAACTGCTGCTGGAGAGTCAGAAGAATCATTCTTTTCACTTACTTCTGTGTGATAAGAAAGGCTGCGGAACTAAGCGACTTTGATAGAGGGCAGATTGTAATGGCTCGGAACAAGTATTTCGAAACTGCACGACTCGTGGGTTGTTCGCGATCTACAATTGTTAGTACTTATGCAGAGTGGATGAATGACGGTGAAACCAGCAGTAGACGACACGGTGATGGACGTCCACACTCTATCAAAGAAAAAGGTCGTCGGAGACTGTCTCGCATGGTGAGCAAAACCAGAGACAGTGGCTCAGCTGAAAGCCCAATACAATGCAGGGCCAAGTAGAATAGTATCGGAGCACACTGTTCAGAGGACACTGTTGGATATGGGGCTACACAGCAAACGTCCCACTCGTGTGCCTTTACTGACAAAACGTCATCGTCAACTGCGCCTGCGCTGGGCCCGGGAACATCGTGACTGGTCCATGGATCAGTGGGAGAGATTGCCTGGTCAGATGAATCACGGTTTGTCATTCATCACGCCGATAGATACGCCGTCTTCCAGGCGACATTTGCTCCCTCAATGTACAGTAGGTCATACACAGGCCGGTGGTGGCGGTATTATGCTTTGGGGGACGTTCTCTTGGGCGTCTCTGGGACCGTGGTTGTGGTAGAGCAGACCATGAATGCTACAGGGTAACTGAACATCTTTGCGGACCAGTTGCTTTACATCTGTTTTTCCAGCTGGAAATGGAATGTTCCAACAGGACAACGCCCCTTGTCACAAGGCTGAAATTGTGTTGGTGTGGTTCCAGGAACATGATTCTGAATTCCAGTTATTGTCCTGGCCGCCCTAACTCACCGGAAATCGGATGGAATGCCTGGGACGGCAGCTCAGAGTTCAAAGACCACCAATTGCAATATCTCAGCATGGTCATAAAAATGCTACAATCTGTCTCCGTCTGTTGCAATCTGTCTGCATCCATGCCAAGGCGGGTTGAAGGTGTGTTGCGCGCCAAAGGTGGGCCAACTCGTTATTGATAGGTGGTCATAATGTTTTTGGCTCTTGGTGAATATATATATTCTAAAGCAGCAGACAAAAAAAAAAAAAAAATACCAAAATCCGTCGATGATTTGTTTTCTTTTAAAAGTAGTGTAAGTCAATTTTTGGCAAAAATTAGTTAATGATAACAATTGTTGCAATCTGCTATGAGATGAGACTTTTATCTATTAACAGTTTCAAAAAATCATCAAAATTTTCATCATTTTGTCAATATAAATTTACGTAGTTATTGAAATTGCAAATATATTGCAATCGGTTGGCAAATACTCAGCGAGTTCCTTTTTATGTCTTAAGGCAAGCGTTGCATTACCCGGGAGGTGAGTGAACTTGAAGATAAGTTACGGACGCGGAGTAACACTACCCACGCACCGCTCTACGATCATGTTAGGCCGGGACCTACGGTTTAAAGTGGATTCAAAACCATTACAAACAGTCATTGCACCACCAGGACTCGTACCGAAACATGTGGTACCGAGTGCCAGAGCGGTAGGGCCTGCAGGACCAATTCATTATATATATTATAATTAATGAAGTTTATGTCTATTGTAGAGTCGCCAATTTGTCTCCAAATTTCACCGAAATTGGCAGAGATTCTTCTGACATAAACGGAGAATAGCGAATTTCTCATGATCTATGCTCTTATTTATGCTGTTGTACTGCTCATGGAAATTAACATAATATGAAACCACTTAATTTTTTTTTTAAAAGATAAGAAAAATTTTACATTGAAATTTCAGAAAAGAAATATCCCTGTCCAAATCGCATTTTAAGAGTTAAATATACTTAGAAACTTTTTGTTGTCGTCGAATGGAGGATAAGGTGTTTTGTTGATAGTGGATGAATAATGAAACAGGCAGTCATGTTCCACACTTGTCATCATTTAAATAAAGCAGTCTTATGTTACGAAATTTAATAGGCACAGGGGTGAGTTTGGGGGAAAAAGTTTGAGAGAGAAAATTTCATTGAACTTCACACTGGTCTTTATTTTAAAATTTGCATTGCCGCCTGAGAAAATAAAACTATTCAATCAGATGCTAGTGCAGAAGAAAGTTAAGATGCAACCTACATAAATGTGAATCAAAATGTGTTAATAAGTCATATTTTCGGAAGCCGAAAGAATATATATATATATATTTGTTCTTCTTGTTTTTAATTGCGCAACATCCTCATGGGGGAAGGGGTTAAATTTTCTACCTAATGGCAGTATCCGTAACATGAGATGCTGTTTTACTTTTTGCAGGATATGCTTGTCAGCCCTATTGCTTTACAGTCATATTAGACCAGGACCTATGATATAAAGTGAACTTCGAACAAGTACAAATATCTATAGTACCGACACATAGCCTGGACCCTAAATCTGCGGTGCTAAGCGCCGTATATACACTCAAGAGCCAAAACATTATGACCACCCCTACATTTTGCAATGAACACGCCTGGATGACATGGAAGGCACGTGATCAGATGTAAGTGGTATTAAATGGTGATATTAATCCATGCCAAGGCGGGTTGAAGCTGTGTTGAACGCCAAAAGGTGCGCCAACTCGTTATTGACAGGTGGTCATAATGTTTTGGCTCTTGAGTGTATATATATTAAATAAGTACGAAATTAAGTTGAAAGTTCTACTATTTATTTATACAGTTAAAATTATTGATTAAAAAAAAATGCAACTTAAAATTTCACATTAATGTTGTTAAATTTCAAGTTAACATAACCATTAAAAATTTCAGTTAAAATTTAATTGCGAATGATAATTAATTTTTTTCTGTATTAGTGCTATTTTTGGCTTTTCTTCGTCTTGGCATTCTATGTAGTTGCGTAGTAATCCAATTTTTGTAGTTTTTAATTTTTGCATTCCATACTCCATACTACTGTATCCAGAAAGCAATACCAATTTTCAATTTAAAATTCCGGTGCTTATGGAATTTAAATTTTCTTTACTTTTTTTAGGTCGCTGGCACTGTCCTTGACATCTGTGTGAAATTCGACGTCAAAATATTCTATAGTTTTAAGTTAGGCTTGGCTTTTTATGAGACTCTAAAACTGCTTCTGGTGAATTTGGAAATGTCTGATTTAATTGAACAAAGAACTTGCAATAAATTTTGTTTTGCAGAAACGTATAGAATGTTGCAGAAGGCATTCGGTGAGTATTCCTATATCGGAAAGAAATGTTTTACAAGTGGTATAAACAGTTCAAAGAAGGCAGAGAACGCGTTGAAGACGATGCGACCTCAGATCAACCATCAACCTCAACAGTCCAAAAAGTTAAAGATGTGGTGCTTGCAAACCGTCGATTTATAATTAGAGATCATGCTGCTGATGTTGGAATTTCAAATGAATCCGGTCAATTCATTTTGGGCCTCAAACGCGTCAAATCTCGATTAGTACCGAAACAATGAATTTACCAGCTCACACTGCATTGATTCTTCGTGATTTTCGCCAAAATGAAACCTATATCGTTCCATAACCACCGTCTTCACGCCGCACGATTTCTGGTTGCCCTAAACTAAAAAAAGACCACTTCGGGAATATCGTTTTGTGTCGATTGAAGAGATTCAACGTGAATCGCCGCGCACTTTGAAGGCCATCCCCTGCCAATGGCTTTCTGGCATGCACTGAGGATTGAAAAACGTTGACATAATTGCATTGTGTCCGGAAGGGATTGCTTTGAAGGCGATGAAATAAATTTGGAAAAATAAAATAAAGAGGTTTTGAAAAAAAAAATTGGTCTTACTTTTTGGGCACAGTAGTATATATATATATATAATATCTGCGTGTATTTCTGTTTGTTGTTTTTCTTATCCCACTTTGGCTGACCAAGCCCACAGCCCATACGTACTCATGATTGAAGGGGAAGGGAGCAGTTTCTGTTGTGATGGAGCACCCGTAGGTAAAGTCTGACTTTGGCTCCGTGACGCTTTTATAATCATAGGAGACCGGGACCTGCGGCTTAAAGTGGATTCCGAACCACTACAAACATCCATTTCGAACCCGAGCTGTGGCACCAGCGCTAGACACTCGGTCATTCAGGTCCCAAATTTGTGAATGCCAATGGCACGCGGTGCTCCCAGGTGGTAGTACTGACCGCGCCCAATGATGCTTGACTTCGGTGATCTAACGAGAACCGGTACATTCAGCATGGTATGCCGTTGGTTGTATTTCTTAAAATCCATAACACTGATATTCCCTTTTTTTCTAAATTCTGCATTTTCTTTTTTTCCTACGTAACCAAAAATCAAGAAAAAACTCTTTACATTCATTTTAAATAAAGAAAAACCTTAATTTTAATTACCTGTTTTCTTAAGCATTTACTAATTAGTCACGAAAATAATATGATGCGTTAAATAAATTAATTTTGTACGCTCATTAACTTCAAATGAATCGGATTATGGGATCGGAATATCGGAACTCTATTACCTGATATTAATTTTTTTATAAAATTCATTTGATTTTTATCTCTTAAATATTAAAAATTCGGAAAAAACTTCCAGGAAGTTCTTTTATTCCAATTAACAAAAATTATAATTTTTGGTAGCAAATAATTTCCACCTATTCTCTTAATTTAAGGTTTAGTTAATATTTTTTTTTTTTGTCAAATTAAAATTAAAAAATTTATTTATTTAACTAAGAAAGTTTTTTGACGGATATCATATAAATCTCATTATTTTATAGAAACCGAAACTAAATAACTAAGAAGAATATTTTTAATTTGATAAATATTTTGCTTTTATTTTTCACTCTTAAATAAACATACGTCTTTTTTTCAATTCTTACTATTTGTTCACAAACTCGTTATATACACTCATGTCCATAAATTAAGGATAATGAAGTTCAGGCAAAGAAAGAGACAGAAGAAAAACAAATTTGACTTATTTGTAAAGTCTATTTATTAAACAAAAAGGTAAAGAGCAAAACAGATGCTATATGTTTGACATAATTTAATAAAAATTGCAATTTTACTCCTGGAGCAAATTTCAAAAAAGAACCTATTTACAAAAAACAGCATAACATGGTTAGTATGATGGTTAATATGGAGTATGTCTCCCGGACGATGCAATACAGGCCTTACAACGCCTAGGCATGCTGGTATCCAATTATCAATCTGATCTTGGGGAATATTACACCACTCATCAAGCAATGCCCTCCGAAGTTCCGGTTGACAGGTGGGAGGGGGTTGACGGGCTGCAATTCGTCGGCCAAGCATATCCCACACATTTTGATTCAAGTCCGGTGAGTATGCTGGCTAATCCATACGGGTGATATCCTCCAATTGAAGGCATTCGTCTGCAATGTTTGCACGGTGAGGACGGGCGTTGTCATCCATAAACAGAAATTCAGCACACATGGCGCCCCCGAAACAAACGTACATGTTGTTCGAGAATGACATCCCGATAGATGTGGCCTGTCATTTACACTCTGAACATGCAAGTCAGTTCTAAGTATAATTCCTCCCAAACGAGCCATCCTGCACCACCGTAACGGGTGTCGTTCAATGGTGTTTTCTTGGTGCTAACGGGTACCTGGCGCTCTCCATGTGAAAGTCCGGCGAGAATCAGACTGCAAACTAAACCTAGACTTGTCGGAAAACATTACACAAGACCACTGTTGCGGTGTCCACAATGCATGCTGTCTACTCAGGTTAATCGCGGGCGACAGTGAGTTGCGGTAAGTGGAATACATCTGACAGGCCTACGAGCATATAGAACAATATGCCCTAAGCGTCGGTCTTGAAACTGTCGTACCGGTAGCTGAAGAGAGCTGACGAGACAGGTTGATGCTGTGCTCCGTCTATTTCTTTTGGCAGTAACTAAATACCGGTCTTCATTCGGCGTTGTAACTCGGGGGCGACCTGTGCTGTAACATCTACTCCCATTACCATCATCTTGAAATCGTTGCCAAAGCCTGGAGATGACACTCTGGGCGATTCCAAGTTTCTCGGATACTTCCGGCTGGCTACGTCCGCAGTTCAGTCGTCCGATAATTCTACCATGTAAAAAATAATCAAATGCTTCCTTTGTGCCGTAACTATGCGGTTATTGCACTGAAAGGCTTTTAAAGCGCTTGTGAACAATTTTACTTCTTCGCCACCATTCATATATACCCACTCTTACACTCTCGTCATTTGACGTACTATCCGCGCCATCTGGTGGTTTCCTGTATTTGCATATTCTTCTTCAAGATGTGTGTGATAATTCTACTGGTGAAATTTTTTATTTTAATGTTCACTTTCTGTGTGAGATATCCTTAATTTATGGAAAATGAGTATATATCTTCTTGAAATTTTAATCGTTAATAAAATACTGGATGGTACTACAGTTTTACAGTTAATACAGTTTTTTTTAATATTATTCATTAATTAAATTAAATTAATTAATTTTAGATTTTTTTTTAGATTTAAGTTGCATGTATCTGCAATAGAGGGCGCCAGATACCAGAGGAAAATTTTTTAATTAATAATAATTAATAATCTTTTAATTAATAATTAATTTAAAAAAAATTTATATTACTTGTTATTTACTGAAGTCTGAGAAATCGATCTAAATCTGAAAGTAGATCTTATTTTTTGTGGTACTTTAAAAAATAGATTTAAGTTAATTAAAATTTTTCTTTCTTTTTTATTATATGTTATATAAGTTGGTTACCCTTTCAAAATATCTAATCCAGAATAACCTACACAAATATTACAAATATCTTTTTTTTCAGTTAAATAACAAATATATTTTATTTTTCAGTTAAAACAATTTGCCATTTATTTAATATAATTAAAAAAATCAAAAATTTCCATTTATTTATTCAAAAATAACAATTTTCATTTATTTATTTCTTAATTTAAAAATTTGTTCATTTTTTAAAAAATAATTCACTTAGACAACTTCTTTGATAAAGTGAGAATTAAAAGCAGAAATCGGGAGCAGGAAAATGGAAAGTATCCAACTCCTGGGTAGCCTTTGATCTCACATAGGTCATAGCCTATGTAAGACTATACGTACATAGATCATAAACTATGTAAGATTGTACGTACATAGATCATAGCTTATGTAAAATACGCTTATGCCATAGTCTATGTACGTACCAAATTTCAAAGCTACACGAGGAAAACTGTAAATTTGTATAACTGAGCAGCAAACGGAATTTCAATTTTAAAAGTGAAATTCTATTCCCATTTGTAAATAGGCTAATAAGCCTTACAATTTATTTTCAATTTTGCTTGATTTTTTTAAAACATTTTTTTTTATATTTTTTGGTTCAAAATTAACTAATTTTTATCAAAAATTATCCTCATTAACAACATCATTTTTTTTTTCTAAAATTATATCCCGACGAAAATTATCTCTGCTGTATGCATATTATTAAACGATGAATAAAAAAAATAAAAATAAACGTCATAGCCTATTATAAAGGTCATAGCCTATGTAAGACCTTAGGCACATACATCATAGCTGGACGTACATAGGTAATTTATTAAGATTGTACGCACATACGACATAGCCTATGTAAGGCTGGACGTACATAGGTTATAGTACATAGGTATTAGCTTATGTAAGACTTTACGTACATGGTCATATTCATGTACATGCCAAATTCAAAGCTACATCCGGATAATTGTTGATTTACATAAATGAAAACAAATAGAATTTCAATTTTTAAATTGAGCTTTGATGTACATTAGCAAATAATTGTAGCCTTGCAGTTTGCTTCAATTTTGCCAAATTTTATTTAAAAACATGTTAATGATTCAAAATTAACTCATTTTTTATTAAAAATTTACTTTTAAATATAATATTTATATATAATATATATATATATATGTATATATATCTAAAAATATATTCCTACAAAAAATCTTTCCTACATATATATATTATTAAGCGATTTTAAAAAAAAAGTAATATAAAAAAAATTTAAAAGTCAATTCCTATTTTTTTTTTCTCTGTATTTTGCAGAAAGGTCCTTTACAAATAAAAGTTAAATTTTTCTCTTACATCTGGCGCCATCTTTTGTTAGATGCATGCAACTTAAATCTAAAAACTAAACTTAATTAAACTTAATTACTGAATTAATATTTGAAAAAACTGTATTTTTACATCCAGTGTCATCCCCTACAAGTTTAAAAAAATGTATTTGAACTTGAGTGGATGAATAAAAACTATTTTATAAACGATTGAAAATTTGAACGAGATATGTATAGGGAGAGTGTGAATTAATAGTAGGAATTTAATAAAATAAAGCATTATCCAGCATTCATTCAAAGAAGTCGTCATTTTATTTCTATTTTCTTTCAAAAGTGTAATCCCCCATTACAATACGTGTATTGAGAAACGAGATTTTAAAAGATGCCCCTTAAGAATAATAATGCAACTTCGCGTGGAAAATTGCACAAAAAGAAAATTTAATTACTCCATATCTGTAGGCAGCTTGCAGATGGGATTTCAGGGAAATCTCCTTTTCATTAGTAACATAATATTCTCGAATATCAATCATTTTCCGTTCAATTCTTATAACCAGCTGGAAAAAAATCGTATTTAAAAAAGGAATTGAATTTCGAAGAATAAAAGAAGCAATATCATTATATTCTTTTCATCCATTTATAGCATCGAACAAAAAATTAAATTAATAAAAGGTTATTACATAGAATTCTTTTTCAAGATACCGAACTCTCCATTAGCATATGAATGGATGAAATCTTTTGATTCAATTCTTTTTCGGAATGTGAAATTTTGTAATTTTTTTTTTTTTTTTGTGAATTTTTGTAAAATGTCGTTTTATTCTCCTTTAAAAAAGAATAATAAACATAATTATTTTTATTTAAAAAATGTCTTTTGCTGAAATTAATTCCATTAGAATAATTGTGTTAAAAATAGCTGGTTAAAGTTTAGATTCGATTATTTTTGTAGATGTATGCGTAATGTAAATTAGTTGAGTTGCTTCTTTGTAAAAATAGCAGAATATGGATTGAATTTAAAATATTAACATATTTAAGGGTGATTTTGATTTTTTTTTTTATTTGAAATTATTAAGAGTGTAGTCTTTCTTCAGAATTGGAAATTCATAGTACATATTATATTTTGGAATTTTTTTTTCTCACAGGAAGAGTTTTTGCATTTATTTTTTTCAGGCGAGAGGAATTTACGTCTATATAATAAACCCATCACTCAAATTTGACAGCAGAAGAGCTTCATTGTGAATAGTTATATTACATGAAATTAGAGTTTTGTACTAATGAGACTATCTTGTCAATAAAATCTAATAGCAGATATTTGGTATCCCGTATAATGAGGAAATTAGTCGAATGTATGTGCTACCTTTACAGGTCGAAACAATAGCAAACTGAATATGAACTATACCATGGTTTTGTTCTATTGAGATTGATGATAGATCACGAACTGAGAAATTTCTTAGCAGTGAAGGGAACTTGATCTCCAACCACTAGACAGATTGTCTTAAAAAAGAAGATTTTTGGTGAAGATGAGGAGAGTTCTGCGACGAGTCAACAGAAGTGTTGTTATTTTTTTTCTCTGAATGACTGAATAGGCGGGAGTTTTCCGCTTGTTTTCAAAAGTGAGCCCCTGGTGCTTTCGTGAATCACACCGTATGTTGGCTAATGTTTAGATTCGTCGCCAAATGTTTAGATTCGTCGCAGACTTGAGAACTCTGCAAATCTCGGCGGGAACTTGAAGTGAACTGCATATCTCATTTATATCTTTAATTTTCATTTTTTGTAAAAACAATAAAATTGTAATAAATAGAGTTTCAATATATATTTATATAATGTTTGTGAATAAAGTTTAAAGTGGCCCTCTTCTTAAAGCCGGTATAGGTCGAGCCAACGTACAGGAAATGTCCTACAGGGGGTGGGTTACGCCCAACGCTCTACAGTCATATTACACATTTGAGGTCTGATGGATGCGTGGCTAACGCTCTGACACTCGATATCCCAGATTTCGGGTCCGAATCGGCTGTGTCATGTGATGTTTGTAGTGGTTCGAATCCACTTTACTTTAAATCATTCCCAAACTGTAAAGGAGCAATTCAGCTCTAGCCACAGTGATGTGGTATGATGTAGTAGTAGTAATATAGTCCTATTACAGCGACAGTTATTGGTTAAAGCGGAATTCGAACCACTACAAACATCCATGTCACCCGGGATTGGAACCCTTGCTACCGAACTCCAGAGAGCTAGTCCACTCGGTCATCAGACCCGTCAGCGTTAGTACATAGCCATTAAAAAAGGGCAAAAATTGTTCATTAAAATTTATAGCAAAAATTATTCATACCGATACAAAGATTATCCATTAATTTTTTTTCTTAAGTAAAGACATCACAGATTTATTTCCTTTTCGTAATAAACGTAAAATGTAATTAGCAATAGCAAACTTATTTGTGTGCATTATTGAATAAGATTGAATGTGATTTTCTTATTTAATAAAACGGTTGCATACCATTCTTTATTTTTCGTGAAATAGAAAGCCGTTTTTCTTGACATCAATATTTATTTTAATTGGGCAAAAGTTGGGAAAAGCAATAAATAAACTGTATTTTTGTTAAAATTTCAATATATTTATAAATTTCTCTGTTTTTTTTTTTTTTTTTTTTTTTGTTTTTTTACATAGTAATCATGAATATTTCTTTGCAGTTGGTAACTGTGTACTATATCAAAAAAGTGATCGATTGCCATACGGATATTTTTAAAGAAACTAATAAAATTGTGATCATTTTAAATTTTATTGTTCTGGAAAAGAAATTGAAATTTTACCATGTTGAACACCTCAGAAATTTAAAACTAATTACGTGTTTTTCGGCATGAGGCCTTTTTTAATGTATATGTCACAGACATTCTGTATATTAACATCAAATTATAAACAGAATATAA
>BPLR01014093.1:0-89572 GCA_021605095.1 Caerostris extrusa
ATATTGAAAACAAAGTAGGAATTGACTTAAATTTTTTTTTAATATTACTTTATAAATAATTTTTCATTCATTTTTTTGCTTTTTCAAAATGCTTTCTCTCTCAGAAACACACTTTCCATCTCTCACTAATTTATTCACATGTTTCATTTTCCATTTTGTTCCCTCCTTTGACTCAGAATTAGAACCCAGAATGAAAAGAATTTGGAAAAGAAATTTTTTCCAGTGATCTATACCTTTCGCCACTGACGATATTTATTCCTAAATTTATATCGTTCTAAATATCTTATGTAAGAGAATTTTTTTTTCTCCCATATAAAACTAAAATTAATTACTGAATTAATATTTAAAACTGTATTACCATCAAGTGTCATCCACTACAAGTTCAAGCCATTTTAGAATGAGTTTGATTCGTTGTCATTCCCATTTTCAGGGGTATTGTTTTCAAGATTGTAAAATTTACTTTTATTATTGATCGAAGTAAGATTAGGTCCTTTAGTTAATTATTATGGCAATAAAAATTATTAGATTGAAAATATTATTCAACATTATTATACAATTTTTACAGAAAATAAAGGTTTTTTTTTTTTATCATATGTATTGAATATAACAATTATATTTGTCGTTAATGCTGTTTCTTATCCCACATGGTAGATAGCAACATCTAATCACCAGGGATAACGCCTGGAGAAATATTGTGATCCTGTATGTATTTGTATGCTTGTCCTAATCTGTAAAATTTTTAGTGTCGTTTTCTTTTTTTCTTTGGAATATGTTTGATGAGGGGAATTTTTAATTCAAAATTTAATTTAAGTTTTGCATAGCTGAAAATAGTCTACCTAAACGTCAACGCGGTTTACAAATATTATTATTTATTCGTTCGATTAAATGTTCCGTAAGTAATGGTTTTTTGCGTCTTATTGTTGCCTATGCATACCATGTTTCGCTAAATATGTTTGTCTGCTTTCCAATTAAACGAAGCTATATCTACTCCCATTTTATGGAATGAATACCAAACAAATATCCATGAACTCCTGGTGGGATTTGGTCCACACGACCCCACCAGGGATAACGGCTGAAAAAAATATTGTGAACCTGTATGTATTTGTATGCTTGTCCTAATCTGTAATATTTTTAGTGTCGTTTTTTTTCTTTGGAATATGTTTGATGAGAAAATTTTGATTCAAAATTTAATTTTTTGTTTAGCATACCTGAATGTAGTCTCTTTAATTCTCAACGCTATTTACAAATGTTATTATTTATTCGTTAGATTAAATGTTCCTCAGGTAACGGTGTTAATATAAAAAATTATTTCCTTAGATGGGCATGTTT
This sequence comes from Caerostris extrusa, assembly GCA_021605095.1. Taxonomy (NCBI): domain Eukaryota; kingdom Metazoa; phylum Arthropoda; class Arachnida; order Araneae; family Araneidae; genus Caerostris; species Caerostris extrusa. The sequence goes on from BPLR01014093.1 coordinate 1,330, forward strand.
GCCTGTTATTGTCGCCTAAGCCTACCATGTTTCGCTAAATATGTTTGCCTATTTTGGATTTAAACGGGGCTATATCTACTCACATTTCATGGAACGAATACCAATCATATATCCATGAAACTCTGGTGGGATTTTGTCCCAAGGCCACCTCGCCAGTGACGACGACTGAAACAATTTTATTGCCCTGTATATAATTGATGTCGTATCCTCATCTGAAATATTTGCAATGTTTTATTACTGATTCCTACTTTGTAAGAGCATGTTTGATGAGTGAATTTTTATTCAAAATTTAATTGAAATTCCCCTATCTTCTTATATCTGAACTTGAATTAGAAATTTTACTATTTATTCGTTGTATTATATAAATGTTTAAAAATAAGATATTCACGAATAGTTAGCCGTGGAAAGGACTCCAGAAATAATCTCCTCCATTCACATTAAAAATAATTATTGTTTATCTCAAGATTCCTTATTATTAAAATCGTCACTAAGCTTCTTTGAAGCGGTTTTTTTTTTTTTTTTCCTTTTCATTTAGTTTCCTAGGGAATTACGGTGCTAATTTCTTAAAATTACTGTCCTTATGATAAAATGCTACGTAATTATAATTGTTGTAGGTTATTGGAGAAATTATAATTATTGGATAGAAGTATTGGAAGCATGTTATGCAGAGGGGTTTGCTTAGCTAATGCTATGTTCCACTATTTACACCAATTCGCGTAAGAAATTAATATTTTATAAGAAGAAAACGATATACCATAATATAATCATTAAAATGAATGACTTAATATCACCATAACCTGTTTTCCATCTAAAAAGCGTAACAAATTATTTTGTCTAATAACTTTCAGGTGTAGAGGAGGTTTTAGCATTGTCACATAATTGTTTTTAATTTATATATTTTATAATAATTATAACTTTATATTTTACAATTTTTAATACTTTCATATTATTCTAAAATTATTTAGAAATGCGCGATTATTTTCAAAAATTAAAACATTTTTCTTTTTGTAAGAAAAATAATGTGAGATATATATGGGGTGCTATTTGATTCTAGGACCTAGGATTCTAGGAATGACAAAGTGGTTACGTTTACGTTTCAATTGGAGACGCTAACCATTGATTGGCTCGAGCTTGGTGACGAAAATATTCGTCTAGTCCAAGGATTGAATTGGAACCAAATGGATTTTCGTTCGAATAGCACATTATACGGAAGTTTTCTGTTGTATTACAATAGGACTATTCTTAAAAAACACAATTTAGTAAAAATTGACAAAAATTTCTTACTTCTCCTACATTCTTTCTTCATTTGGTTGAAATCTAGAATGTTCTAACTCCAAGGAAATCACCATCTTGCAATCCCGGAATATTTGACCGCCAATTTCTTTAGGGTGACAATACTCTAGAGGAATACTCTACAAACACAGCCGGGATTCGAACACGATACCTGTGGTACCGAGTGCCAGAGCGCCAGCCACTCGCCCACTATGTTCTGGCCCCAGTTTGATAGCTATTTGCAGGATTTTTGAGTTATAGTAAATAGATAACATAAATATATATTCTGTTAAATATTTATTCCGATTATTCTGAAATTATTGATTATTCTGAGTTGTTCTTATAACTCATGTCCGCTACTGATACAGAAAGTAAACATTTTTACGATGTTGTCACATCAAAAAAAAAAAAAAAATTGACGTAATAGCTAATAATTTTGGCGTAATTTTATTGCAACAACGATTATTATTTTTTGCCCGAATGATAAATGTATGGGAGTTAGCAAAGCATAATTCCACATAATAATTTGGCTATAAAGCGATTAACAATTTAGGAATAAAATTTTGGTGAAATACTGATATATTTTGAGGTTAAATTTGCAATATGTGGCGTAAAAGAAATAAATAATATAAAATTTTACGGTACTTACGTATTAACGCCACCGCAGCAGAAAAAAGCGCCAATAAAGCGCTAATGCGCCAATAAAGAGCTGCCAATGCGCCAAAATAGAGACTGTTTGAATCTATGTTAAACTCTATATTGGCCTATTTTCCACCGAAATCCGAATGACTACTTTGTTTTTAAATAAAGTGTTTTGAATTTTTGAAAGTGTTTTGATTTCAAATAAAATGTTTACCAATTACCAAAAAAGTGCCAATTTTATTTATAATAGTGGTAAAATTTTAATGATAAATAGATATAAATTCGACTAAAGTATAGGCGAATTTATATCGCCAGTATTAGGCATAATTTTAGCCTAATATATGCATAATTAAGGCATAGGTTTAGGCCTAATTAGCCATAATTTTAAGCCTAATGTAGGCATAATTAGGCCTAATATAGGCATAATTTGTTTGGCATAATAGTGCTAAATTTTGGCGTAAAAGCGATAGCAATTGGCGCGAAAATATTCAAGGAATAATTTATTTTTTTAGTGATAAAAATTTGGCAATAATGCATTAAATTTTGGCATAAAAAGCAATTTAAAAAACAAAATTCGCTTAGTGAAAAAATTTGGCTATAAAGAATTTCAGTACAGTTCATGTTTAATTAGAAATATTAAATTATAAATGAGCATCACATCTTAAAAATTTTGCTTTAGTAGAAACTTTGTTTAACAAATTAAATTTTAAAGAAAGATACATTTTTAAAAATTTACTTTATTATTAAAATCAAAGAATTACCTCGGCTTTAACAACTTACAACTTTTCAACATTTATCACAACTAAATTTTAAATTTAGATAATTATCGAATATTATATTTACCCTAAGCTTATTTTAAAGTAATTCACATTTGAAGTTAAAAGTATATTTACGTTTATCGTAAAAAAGTAAGGTAAATTACCTTTATTCGTCGTCCCAATCTCAAAAAAAGTAATTTCAGACATTTGATAGTAAATTGTATTTAGTGCTTCAATGCAAAAAGCAAGTTATTTGATTAGCGCTTCCAAATATTTATATTAAAAGTATAAATTACGAACCCGTGAGGCATGGTGGATGGCAATCTTGCAAATTCAACGGAAAATATTTCTTGACGTGGTCGTGCATTTCTCTTGAGCAATAGGATAGCATGATTTTTTCAAGATGGCGGCGAAACGCGTCTTAAGTCGATGCGAGTCAGGTAACAACTGATTTTTTTCACTGTTTCAGTAGTGAATTCCTTTGTTTAGAATTAGATTTTTAATAATGCTTCTGAGAGTATTGTTATTAATCAAAGTAACAATGTTTGTTTTGTTGTATACATTATTCTTGCTATTATATTGTTATTTTAACAACAATATAATAGCAAGAATATATATATATATATATATATATACACACACACACACACACACACACACACACACACACATATATATATATATATATATATATATATTAATTGCAGAACATTGAATATATAAGAGTTATATATTTAATGTTTTTCTCTCTACCTCTTTTTTAATTGGGGAGATGAAAAAATACTATTGGATATTTGAAAAATGTATGTAAAATATGTATGTATCTTATGTATGTAAAATATGAGTATGTTTCAAAAATTTCAAAGCAAAAAACATTCATTTCAGCATTTCAAAACATTAAGATAAAAAAAAACTGACTCAAGGTTTTTGCAAAAGTTTCTTAAAGTTCAGAAAATAATTAAACCATAAATAAAGATACATTTCAATAAACTTTAGACACATAATTATCTATATTTTAATAAGAGTTATGTTTTATTTTCTTGTTCGTTTACACGACAATTCTGTGACTCATTACATTTTTATACTTTTTCTTTTTTTCGTCCAGATATAAGAGAATAGAACAACTTTTTTTTTGTGTAAGGAATGATACACTGTAATTTGCAATTTGATTTCGGCCACGCAAAACCCTGATGGACAGCTTGCTCTCAGTTTTGGTCTGTTTAAAATTAGAATCGATTCAGAAACCGAACCGAAAGTTCCACGAAATGCACGATTTACTACTACATACTTTCGATGGGATATTTACTGTATATTACTTTCGATGGGCTCAATAAAAAAGATGAAAAGAAAAGAGGGTTATTGTGCTCGCAATTCGCTCATGGTGCGGGCACAATGCACCCTGGATAAAATTAAATTTGCTGTCTGATTTTTCAATGGCAAAGGAGCTTAGAGCACAATCTCCTGAATCCAAATTATTGAATAAAATGCAGGGCAATCAGAAGAATTTATAATATATCAAATTATATATTCAAATTGCTCAAATTATTCGTTAATTAAAAAAAAAAACATATTTTTCTTAAATGTATTAAAAGCATTTTTTTGTAAGTTTCAATAATCTGAAAAAAATTTGAAGAATAATATAAAGAGTATATGTGCCTTTGAATTTGTTTATGGACAACATTAAGTTATTAATTTAATATTTTATATAATGATTTAGAATGCCTTAAAAATTAGACAAAAGGATTTGAAAAAAAATTATTTCTCTTTGCAAGTTTTAATAGTAATTTTTGCAATTTTATTTTGAAATTATATATATATATATATATATATTACAAATAAATGAAAAAATCGAACAAAAAGTTTTCATCGAAGAGCGACATATGACCCAGTGGTAATTTTTGCAGTTAGTGTGCTGGATTTCTCAGGCTTGACTCGAACATTTACTAATACTCCCTAGGACCAGGGCTGGATTTTCCTATAGGTTAACTAGGCTTCGGCCTAGGGCCTCAAGATCAAGAGGGGCCTACATTCAAATTGCTAGCAAAATTAGAATTACACTATTCTATAAACAGTAAACACTAAAACACTGAATCGAAAATAAGGAGAAATTCTACACATATGACTCATAAACAAACATAATAAGTAATTTACCAACTTAACAAGTAATATAAAAAATTTTTTTAACTTCAATTCCGACTTTTTTTCACTCTATTGCAGAAAGGCCTTTATAAATAATTATCATTCATTTTTTTAAGTTTATCAGGCGCCATCTATTGGTAGATATATGCAACTTAAATCTAAAAAAACCTAAAATTAATTAAATAAATTTAATTACTGAATTAATATTTGAAAAAACTGTATTAACATCCAGTGTCCTCCACTACAAGTTCAAAAAAAATGCATTCGTACTGGAGTGGATGAATAAAAAATATTTTATGAAGGATTGAAAATTTGAACAAGATATCTATAGGGAGTGTGTGAACTAATAGAAGGAATTGAAAAAATGGGAGGTGAAAGGGCCTCATAAGCGGAATAGCCTAGGGCCTCTTTGCATCTAAATTCGGCCCTCCCTATGACATAAAATACATCGTTTCTGCTTTCCTAATTTCTTATTTGCAAGTACATTCATTTCCATTAGCATTTAGCTATGCATAAAGTTAAAATCTTCTAAGTAATCAGGACGGCTATTAAGAGATTGCGGAAAAGGATTTCATTTGCGGATGCGGAAATATCCAGTGGAAAAGGGTTTCGAAAGCCGATACACTGAGAAGAATGCTTCTCTGTCTTCAAACAAGCAATTCATTCCATTGTAATGGCCCTCCATTACCGGAATTACATGTTGAATACGCGAGTTCAAAAGCTGATAACACTTATCTTATGGCATGTGTGCCATTACTTTCGAAGGGAGGTAGACATGCATCCAGTCGCACGGGATTTTAGATACTAATTTCAAATGCCGTTGTAAACAAGGACGGTTGGACGAAATCTTCGTTATTAAGTCCCATCTCTGATTTGCTAGTATTTGTCATGTTGTGCAAACTTGAATCAAACGAACATTATAACATATTTCTCAGTAGAAGGAAAGAGTTCAGATGGCAAGAATCCCTGAGAAATTTATGTTAAATTAATTCATTCATTCATACATGTTCAGTCATATTTGTATCTGAAATTAAAATTATCTCATTTAAAATTCTTGGCCCTGTCCCATTAAAAGTAATATTAAAGTATCCTTAAAGTAGCAAGATTTAAATAGCGAAGTAAAAAAGATTTAAATAGCTATACAATATAATAGAATTTCTTTGGAATGCTTATAAATATTATAGATTTATGTCAAAATAAAAAAAAAAATTATTTAAATAAAAAAATAAAGCATATTGCTAATTAATAAATTGAGCTACATTAAAGCGAAAAAAAAAATAAATAAAGAGATTTCATATATACATCATTTTCAAAAAAAATTGTCTCAAAATAAATATCGAGTTTAACATTTTTCGATTCTCACAAAAATTGTTTAAGGAAAAAAAAAAGGAATAGAAAAAGAAATAAAAGATTCAGTTTTCAATGATCTGGAAACCGTAGGTTGGAAAAAAACATGACACAAAAATCAAATCAAATTAATATTTCTACTCGTCTTATATTGAACGATGAATTTTTTAAGTATGTTCATGTTTTTCTTTTTTCCTTTAAGGTTTCATGTCTTTGGATATTTTGTTTGAGTTTTTATTAAGTCTCATTATTGTGAGTCTCTGTTTTTTTTTTTTTTTTTTTTTTTTTGCTTTTTTTTTTATATAATTGAAAAACTTTTCTACCATCCGAAAGAATTTGAAGTAAAAATTTTCTTTTGGTGAAATATTTTCACAAGAATTTCGAAAGTTTTTCTTTACCTTTCTGTATCACATTAAAAAAGAAAATTTTCTATCTATTTTTTCAATAAATTTATAAATGACCTCAGGTTATAAATTTTTAAGAGATATAAATATATGAAATTCTTTGAAAGTTGATTAAAAAAACGATAAGTTCTTTGAAATTTGTAAAATTATCTAAAACAAATCCTGTTCGTGTTTTTCTTTTTAAATTTAGTGCTTCATAATTTTATACTTCATTTAATATGAAATAAACTTCTTTAAATTTTTCAGTTAATCAATTAGATCATTTTAGAAACACGAAATAAAGTAAGGAAAAATTAAGGGGTCATTTTTGGCACACTTAGTGGAGAAGAAAAAAAAAATGTTTACGTAAAATTTTCATAAATATGTAAATAATTACACATTTAAAATGTTTTTAATTTTCTAGTTATTTTTTAAATGCTCAATATTTACCTTTAATTTGATATGATTTTCAACAAATACTTTTTTTTATTATTACTACTCTGGTCTGCTACAATTAGAGGACCAAATTGGAGGAAAGTTAAACGAAACTTCTGGAAATTGTTAGATGCTTTCCAAGACATATTTATTAAAAAACTATGAACATTCCCAAGTGGTTAGCGCTCTGGCCTTTAGTACCACGGCCTCCAGGTTCGAATCCTGGCGGTAGAATGAATGTTTGTGAGGGGGATCGGAATCCACTTTATACTGTAGGTCCCGGTCTGCTTAGCCCTCGTGTGCACAAGATGACCGTAGAGCGACAAACCAAACCAAACTCAAAAGATTCATTGAAACCAGTGTTTATCATGAATATGTGTGCAGTAACACAGTAACCTTGACATAATTATTGTCTCTGTAATTCCGCTTTAAATAATTTTGTATTTCTCAATAAAGAGTTTTAAGTCAAATGTTCATATGCGAACAATACTCTGCTAAACTAAATACTTTATTCAGTATAAATAAATATTAGTTTTCATATTTAGAACACATTTGTATACCTGTAATATCATTTTAGGCAATTTTGCTAGTTATTAACAAAGTATAGTATCTATTGAAATTACATTTTAGACTATGCAATTGAATGAAATGTAAACGAAGTATAAACATGCGGGAATCTTCTACAGAATTTTGAAAGTTAAAAACACGCGCAACTACGTTGATAATCAGGAATACAAAGATTCCAAAAATCTTGGGAATACGATTTTTAAATTATCATCTAATAGGTGGAGGCTCAGATACTATACGGTTTGATTTGTTTTGTCGCTATACGGACATTTATTTTTGCACACTTTTGTTTAATTAGACCTAAACCTACAGTTTAACGTGGATTTCGAACCACTAATAAACATCCATTCCACAGCCGTGATTCGCAGTTGAGGCCTGTTTTACAAAAGGCCAGAGCGCTAGCCAATTGGTCATAAGGACGCTGCTCAGTTTGTGGCCTTAAATTCTTTTACAGTTTGAAACTTTCTGGAAATGATGTATAATGCCAAAACTCTGTAGGTTCCTAACAAGACACATAGTAAGAGGACCGAGTGGCTAGCGCTTGGTACCACAGGTATCGTGTTCGAATTCCGGAGGTGGCATGGATGTTTGTAGGAGTTCGGAATCCTCTTTAAGCAGTAGGTTCCGGTCTTATATGACCTTAGAGTTTCACAAAAAGCCCAATCAGACTTCTTATCCCCCACATGATTCCCAAACTGTAAAAGGGCATCTCAGCTCTAGGCACAGTAATGTGGTGTGGTGTAGTAGTAGTAGTAACAAGACATAAGCAATACATTTTTCTTATATCTTACTATTTAGAATAATAAGACGTTTATACTGAACAGGATGGAGAAAAGTGAAGAAAAATTTAAATTCCGTACCTTTTTCAGGAACGCGGTACTTCTTGGTCTAAATTTTTTTCTGATTTGAAATGTTTTAACTGTGGGAAATCTATTATAACTCACGATTAAAAAAAAAAAATCGCTAGAATGCAAATGAATTAAAAGTTTTTTATGTATATTTTATAAATTTAAAATTCTTTTTTTAATATTTTATTCACAAGAAATACAAGCAAAAATCATATTAGTAATTCTAATTTTAATTTCGAAAAGTTGAAATTCTTAGTTCAGATCTTACAATGATAGAAACTTAAAATTTTTAAATAATTTTATATTACTATTCATCAGTAAGATCTTTTTATTCATTTCCAGATACATTTCAATACAAGAATCATTTTTTAATTCATTTCTTCATTTTATATTTAAAATACTTTCATTTGTCTTTCATGTTTTTTTATCAGAATTATTGGCTCTTTTAAGCTTTGAAAACAAACAAGTAGATAATTTTAATTGCTCCCAATTGCACTGATTATTTATTAATGGAAATACATTAAAATTCCTAAGAGCACATGAAACTGAATTGATCTGTTAGTTAGTTAAGATAACACAACTATTCATGCATCTACTGTAAAATACCATGCCCAATTATACATGTTTTTTACGTTATTCAAGGAAGTCTGTTAATTCTTATTTAGTTAGAAATAGGTTTATGTGCTTTTGAAATTAACTGAAATGCAATAAAATTAAATTTCCCAAAAAGGTCTTTTTTTTTACGTATCAACACTTTTTATAAGAATCAAATTCTTTCTTTTTTATGGGTTTTTGTAATTACATTAATTGAAGAATCAGTAACAAAATGCTGATTCATAATTAACGCCGAGCTGCCTGAAGGTGTTAATTAAGAATGCTTCGAAATTAAAAAACAGATACAGAAGATTCATTTGGGAAAAAAAATTGTTCGCTTGAAACTTGTTTGGGAATTTTTTTGCTACCAACTATGTCTCTGTATGTTAGTAAAAAACTAAAAATACGTTTTATTTATTTCACTTAGTAAACCACTAGTTTTATTTATTTTATGCAATAAACCATTAGTTTGTCACTTTGATAGGTATTTTTGTCTTCATTAAGTTTTTAATATTAGAAATTTCAATTTTGAACCAAAAAAATAGGTTTTGGATGATTTTTAGGTTGCAACGAAAAATATAAAATTGAAAGTTTATTTTTAGAATAAGTATTAAGATAAATATTGTATAAGAATTTACTTTGATAAGTCCGATATTTTGCATCAGTTTTGATACGTAAAATACTAAAATCTAGTGTAAGATTTTATTTAAAAGGAGGAGCAATGACACAATCCCTCCCCCTAATAAAATCTAGATAAAATTCATAATTTATTTGCTCAATTCTGAATGCAGGGTTCGTCAAATTTTCCTCTCAATGATATTTTTTCTGCTATAGTCACTAAAAAAAATATTATTATTATTAAAATAAAATTTAGTAAATTTGGCTAAAAGTAATAATAAATGCGAGACTCGCTTAAAACTATTTGTAAAATAATATTTTATTACAACTTTTTGCGTTGGTATAATTTCATATTGTTGTTGAATCATTTAAAACTATTTAAAATATTATTGAAAAATTAAGAATTATGGTATTTTTCTCCCCTCAATACATTATGCCTTTTTTGTTTCTCGCAACTCATCCTCATTGCTTCGTTTTCTTTTTTTTTTTACAATTCATGGAAAGACTGGCGGAGAACGTCCATGTCTTCGGCACATATACAAGGGTAGACGAATTCAGAAATAAAACTGATTTTAGTCAGCTCATGATCAAATGTCAAAAATTGCCATCTTATTATGATAACAAGTAATATAAAGAAATAATTCTTCAAAAATCAATTCAATTCTTACTTTGTTTTCCCTCTATTGCAGAAAGTCCTTTATAAATAAAGTTGAAATTTTCTTCTTACATCAGGCGCTATCTATTGGTAACATGCAACTTAAATCTAAAAGACTAAAAGGAATTAATTAAATTTAATGAACGAATTAATGTTTGAAAACACTGTATTAACATCCAGTGTCATCCACTACAAGTTCAGAAAAATGTATTTGAACTTGAGTGGATGAATAAAAAGTATTTTATGAACGACTGAAAATGTGAACAAGATATATATAGGGAGAGTGTGAGCTAATAGTAGGAATTTAAAAATTAGTTGTTTTTATAGATTATTATATATATTTATATACACCATTATATATATATATATATATATATATATATATCCTATATGTTTATAAATGCAACATTTTATGTTTTCCATTATACATTTGTTGTTTTCAAGACAACGGTTTTAATAAAACTTAATTCTTATTTTGCTAGAAATGTCCACCTACTAACACACGAAAGATCCCCATTATATTTCAGAATGAGAGCTCATTTAATTAAAAAAAAAAAAAATATGTGTAACAATAAATAAAGGAGCCCAATTGGTTAAATATTTGAATTTTAAATTTAATGAAAGAAAATGCATGCCACACATCAGATGAATGCTAGAAGTTCAGCACTCCGCAAGCATTACTTCTTTTCGGGTAACCGACGGCAAACATTACTGATGCACCCCGACGATTAAGGTCGCCAGTGTACCATTATTGGTACAATTAAGAGATCTGTAAGCGTCCTCTTGATAAATTGCGCTTTTAGGCGCGATGCCAGCCTGTTGGGGGCCTTTTGTTGTGCGCAGACTCATTATTAGAATATAAATGATTCACGCCTGCAATTCGTAAGAGAGCGACCATTTGTTACCAGAAGTGGGCTTGGCCTCTGTTCTGGCTTTTTGAAGGGTTCATCGCCACAGATAACAGAAGCGATGGCACCCATGAGTTGGAATCTAAGCGATCAGAAAGGCTTCATGTCTTTCACTTAAAATCAGATATGTTACTGAATGCTAAAAAAAACCTCAGTTATCTTAATTGAAAATATTATAGTCCTCCACGACTATTTAGGTAACTATTGAGACATTCTTAGCATATCCCCACTTGCGATTGTTCACTACTAACCTAGATTATCACTTTATTAATTACTCGATTAAATAGATTGTCATATTATTAATTACTCGATTAACTAGATTAATATATTATCATATAATTAATTACCAAATTATCATTTATCTAGATTATCATTCAATTTGTAATTTAAAAAACCAATTATCCATTATCAAGCTACTGATGTAGCATTTTTTTAAACTAAAAAATAAGCAACTGGAAACAAAAAATAAAATGACTGTACTACACTTTTGGTGGAAACGTCTTGGAAGAGATTATTTGAAACTATAGTGCACAAATTAAGTTATTCAGAATTTGGTTATTCATATTTGAAGATAAATATCAATATCTTTTGTAAAATGTTAATTTTAATGATTTATTTTACTCTTCTTTCTTTTAACTTAGTAAATAAGCTTTTCTTTGAAGTAAGAATCTAAATCGTAAAACCATTAGATGTAATCTTAAAATTATTGTTAATAAAATCACTGAAATTTTATGAAAATAGAGCACCTTCAAAATAATATGGAAAGTTTTTTTTTTTTTTTTAATTCAGCCAATTTTACTAAATCATAATGCTTAGATTATGTAAGTTCATTTTACTGATCAATCTTATGCAAGGGCTAAAATTAAAAATTATTTAAATTCATTCTTATTTAACACATTTTTTGTTTATATGCCTCCATAAATAAATGTCTTAAGGCGCAAATCTTTATTTTGAAATCATGAAGATTATGCGCTGTGCAATGTGAAGAATGAATTCAAGTATTTTCTAGATGTAGAAATACAAACTACTCGAAAACATAAATTAAGGCAATGACTTCTCCGCTTACTAGAGTTGTGAACACCTTACGAACAACATCAATTGATTTTTGGATGAAAAAGCTGGTCTTTAGAGCAAAAAAATGTATTTTCATTCAGACATAATTTATAATAATCCGTTTCATTAAAAATGATGCTCCGTTTATATTAATGGAAGAGTTAAAAGCGAATGTACATATTGTTGGAGTGCGTGTAATTTCTTTGTCTTAATTTTTGTATTCTAAATCTTGATGCATTTGTTACAGTAAATGCGTCCATATGATTGCATACAGTTTCAAAATACTGAAAGAGATCTCTTAGTAATTCAACCACAATGCGCAAAATGATGAAAGAGGACTTAAAAGAGAAATATCGCATATTTAGATGATGTAAGTCCAGACATTTGCAATTAAATATTTGAACAAAATATATATATATCAATATTCCTTGCAACATATTTTTAAAAACACTTAATACTTACGTAATTCCCAGCCATCTCGATGCGAGACGGCGTGCCTTTCCTTTATTGAAAATGACAAGGGATCTCCGCAAAGTATCAGACGAGACTTACAAAAGTAAGCAACAAGCAAATGTCCGACCAAATTTTTAAAAAAGTTGAGAAATTTAAAAACACATAAGTATAGAAAACATAAATATAATACACAAGCAACGAAAAATAGATAAATAAATGTTAAGAATAACAAAACAAGCTGTTCATTAATAAGTTGTTCATTGTTGACAAAAGTTTGGAGTCTGTTTGTCATTTGGAGTATCAGTTCTTTTCTTGATAAGCCAGGAGCAAATAAAATATATGTGATTGTGCATAATGTAGGTATAAGATTAATAACTACAAAATTTTAATAAGTTTAATCTCAAATACCATTACTTTGTTATTATTGGGTGCTGAAGTTCAAGCACACATTATTTTATTCTTCACTTAAAGGCTTCACCTTGATTTTGTCTGTCCATTAATAACGCTAAAAACTATCTCACATAAAATATTATGTTATTTCCCCCCCTTCATACACACACACTTTTTCCATTCCATCTCATTGTATTTTTTGCTTTGCTGATTTCTGATCTCTTTCTTCTCTCTAACTTTAGATCACTTCTCTGCACACTTTAGAACTTCTTTTTTTTTCTCTCTTCATACTTCACCCTGACTCTCGATTGCTTCTCTGTACTTCTCAGATAATTCCATTTCTTCTGCTCACTCTTCCTTATCCTCATTTTTTTCATTTTTTTTAATTTTCAAAATAGCTTTATTGAGTCATAAGGATTGAATTTTTAATCCCTTCCTAATGCGATTATGGGATCGCCAAACCGTGCGGCTTTTTTTCTTTCCCCGTTTTCCATTTGCTGATGAGGTCTCAATTGCTGTTTGAATTTTCGTCCATGCGGATGCCACATGCCACGTCTATTAATGTTGGCCCCTTATAAGACTGTAGCATGTTATTTTTTATGCCGGCATGTTGCAAAAATTCCACTTGTGATTTGTTAAATCATTAATCAGTCCAGACTAATGTAACTTTTAAAGCGGCGGTTATTGTGACACGCCGAGTTTTTTATCCGCAAAGAATTGAAGAGAGGGGCTAAGATAATTGACAGAATAATAATAATAAATAATAATCGATAATAAAGGATAACGGAGAATAATTGTAAGCTTGTATCAATTAGATAATTGATACAGCCATACAAAAGGTGGAGCTCTTCAATTGCGCCTTTTCTTTTATGTGGTGCAGACCACCCAAATCTAAGTTTTTTGTAATTTTACCTTAGTGGCAAATATCTATTTGAAATTTTATTTATTATTTTTTAAAAAAATAGGGATTAATTCTAAATTAAAATGCATTACAAATTTATACAATTCTGGACGAAATATGATGGAACAATGTAAAAAATCAAATTAAATAATAAATTTAACTCCAGACAATCTGTCGACGACATTTAATGGCAGAAATCGACAAATCGATTGCTTGTTGGAGGTGCTAGTTTTATAAACGCGGTTCAAAGCTTCTTTGAAAAAAAATTTAATAGTTAGTGGGTTTTTTTTTTCATCTATTTTTGTAACTGGGGTTCAACCTGTAATCGTGTTCCTCCTACGCGCTGCAAGAGCGCCCCTTGCAGTGTCCCGGTGAAAAGTTCGGTAGATAATGAACGTCCCGCCCGAGAGGACGTGCTGCGCAACTGGCGTTGAATGAAAATATCTCATTCCGAGCTAGAAATGAAATCTTTCCATGCAAATATAATTATATGATTTTTAAAAGTGTTACCACTGTATATTAATCTTTGTAGTGTGTGTGCTCGTCTTTGTGCGCTTGTAATTAAAGTGATGTGTTTTGTTATATGAGACTTGACCACACCCAGATCCATCACTAACAAACAAAATGACGACATCTACTACAGTTTTCTTGCTATCTAAAATTTTAATTATTAAAATTCTTTTCACTGCAATTAAAATCCCTCCTTAATGTCAATTCCTCCCTACAAAACTACTCCTTTTGGATGTGTCCGACTTGGACGCTTGCGAATTTTCCATGTGGTCGGACTATATATTTAAGTTTTTGAATTTTATTTATGATTTTATAGAGCAGAATTATAAAATGGTGATTAAATATTTTATAATTTGATTATTTATTAACTGCAATACATTAAGGAAATGATATATTTCAAGTATTCAAAAGCATTTTGCATCAATTTTAAGTGAAACCTAATTGTTAATTACTTAGTCTTTAATTTATGTTTTGGTAATTTTTACTTAACTTACTGATCGGATTTCAAAAATGATTTTTTTACATTTAAAATTTGTATTTTTTCTATGAATCCTTTATTAATAATAAATATTTGTGCAGATTTATCAGGGAAATTTAATTTGAAAAACTAATAAATAATTCATGGCTTAGTTTAACTGAATCTTAAAATTTACAAATACAGAAATTTGTTGGTTAAACAGAAGTTTATTTTTAAAATATATTTTCATATCAAATTGATTATTTGGCTCAAATAAATATTTATGAAGCTTATTTATTTATTTTTTATAAATAAGAAAATCTTCATGAAACATATTTCATTTTTAATAGAGATTTCCTACTTAAAATACATGGATTTGCAACAAGCTATTCAAGTTTATATTTGTATTACCGTTATCTATAAGACTTTTACTGAGAAAATATTTTTGTTTCCAAGAATATAACTTGTAAGCCCTGTTTAAAGAAACATTTGTGCCAAAATTTCGGAAACAAATAACATGTAATGAGATATCTTTTGGATCAAAAATTTAATAAATCTATCTACGTAGTAATCTGGCACAGATGGCTGGACTTTAAACCAAATATATAATTCCTAACTTTTATACTTGCATATGGAATGTAGCAATTTCATTTTTTCAGGGTTTTATTATTATTATTATAATAATTTTACAAGAATAAATAAGAGCAAACTCCTTTTTTGAGATAAAATTAAAAGCCTCTTTAATTAAAACAGTTCAGTTCTTCTAATAAGCTTTACATACAAAAAAAAAAAAAAAAAAAACTGCATCCTTTTTTTTTGCAACATGAAATGTTTCATGTATGAGTAGGAAATTATTCGCTGCATGATGGCTTGACAGGCATGATTTATAGTTTATGTTAATTAAATGCATTAAATTTTTTTAATGTATTTAAATGATTATTTTTTCCCATGTAATTACTTTATGGCATACTATTAATCTTAAGTATAGTAAAAATTAAAATTTTTTTTTTGAAGAATAGCAAATTAAAAAAGTACTTAATAAAGAAACAAACTTTATTTATTCAAGAGAAAGAAAAAGTTAATTATATGGAAACAGACAACTTTTTTTTATTCCTTGTTAAAAAACTTTTGATGTTTTTGTGTTGTGACGCTTGTTATAACATTGGATTTTTATAAATGAATTTTTCAACTTTTTTATGATAGAAGATCACAATTTTAATGCACTGCTGGGTGATTACAAAAAAGGAAAAACTCCTGATAACCGTGTTCTCACAGGAGAAACCAATGTTAGGGGGCGTTGTATGTATATCAAGGTTTCTTATTTATTAAACTTTTAAATTTAGAATAAGTTTAGAAAAACTTTTCTTTTTTTTTAATTCTAAACTTAATCCAAATTTAACAGTTCAAAACTGACGTCGTCGGTTTCTAGTTATTACTACTACACCACATCACATCAATGTGCTCAGAGCTGAGTTGCCCTATACTGTTTGGGAATGATATGGGTGAGAAGTCTGATTGGGCTCCGTGACGCTCTACGGTCATATGAGACTGGCACTTCGTATAGCTTAAAGTGGATTCCGAACCACTACAAACATTCAAGGCACCGCCGGGATTCGAATCCGAAACCCGTGGTACCGAACGCCAGAGCGCTAGATACTTGGCCAGCAGGCCTCCATTGTTGGTTTCTTTAGACACTGTTGTAAATGAACATTGGTTAGTCAGATATTGAGAGCGGCCTTATGTGTAAGACATCCCTCAAATACTATTGCCTTCACCAAAATAAATTTCTCAATGCACAGAAGCTCTGAATTCTGCACAGGAAATATTTAAGTTTTATCAGGTCCATGCATCGTGGAAATCGCATAATTCTTGCTTGCGAAGTTTCGTAACCCTAAGTGCGTTGTTTCACTTTTATTTCATATCATGTTTTATGTGGAAAATTATTGCATCATAAAAAATGCTACTGTCAATCTCAATGATAAAATACTCAAGAAAATGCCTATGTTCCTTCGGAAACAATGTTCTATTAAAAATGCAAGTCAAAAGTCGAGATTAGATTTCGACTTTTGCATTTCGATTAGATGCAAGTCGAGATTAGATTTTTTTATATCAGGGAACACGTGTTTCACATAATGCAAACATTGACGAATGCAGGCGACACGTATGAAAACAGCAACTCACGCTGTCAAGCAATTTTTAACTAGTTGTCTACGAAGTTAAGAATTGGACTTTGAACACATTTTTTACCTAACTAATAAAAAAGTCTCATTGTCGCAGGAATGGAACTTGAGTAAAAACCTTTTCTTACTTGATGAAATAGGCTTTTGTTAAAAATAAACATAGACCAGGTGATTCAAATGTGATTGGGTGTTTGAAAACGGCATGTTACCCAACATATAATCATACGATTGTAAAATCAGTACAGAAAATGTGAAGTGACTTGGAAGCTTTGCTAAAAAAAAAAATTTACTCGAGTCAGTTTAGTAAAGCACAAAATGAGGCGCCCCATTTGTCATGAAAGCAAATTTTCCGCCACTTCTTTCCCTTATTTGTTGGCAAAACCTGAAACCATGGTGTTGTAGCCACCAACAAAACAGATCCATTAATAACTTTCGTGGCAACAACAGTAGCCCTGGAAATCGAACGAAGAATAATGTAAAGTAATTGATTAACAAAAGTTAGTTAATAACCGCTAACTCAAAATTCTTCCGTTACAGTATCCTTTTAGCGTTATTTCGCATTAGTATCAAATTTTGCTGCAACATTTTAATGAAAAAGTTAAAAAGTGCTTAATAGTAATTAAAATAATGTCTCTAACGAGAAACACCAATACTAAGTAATGAATTATTTTTGGATCATGCTTTGTAAGGAATTCAAAGAACAATAAATATTTATTAAGTCGTTTTAG
This sequence comes from Caerostris extrusa, assembly GCA_021605095.1. NCBI lineage: Eukaryota > Metazoa > Arthropoda > Arachnida > Araneae > Araneidae > Caerostris > Caerostris extrusa. Next base: position 19,168 of record BPLR01014093.1, read on the forward strand.
AAATATTTGTCAGTGGTAAAACAATTAAAAATTTCATTTAAATAATTATAATTAATTTTTTTTTATATATTTTTCCAATTATAAAATTTAATGGTAATATAATCGTTAAAATTAATAACAACAAATACTTACGAAGTATCGTTTGTATATCGTTACGAAGTATCCTTTTTATTATAGCATTGGCTGTCAAGAATATTATAACCCAAAGGCAAGCAAGTCAGAAATGAAAATTATTATGGGGATGACCATTATTTATTTAATATTTGATTAATATTCTTTGTTTTGTGACTTTTAATTTAATGTCTCATTTATGATATAATGCTTTATGATTGAATGTTACTGGTTTGAAGCTTTGGTTTATCAAACATGTATTCGTTAATTGAACAAACTACAAGTGGTTGTTTATCACTAAATGGATGAAAGTGAAATACTTTCTTGCAAATTTCTTTGCAAATTTCTGAAATTTCAATTTTTAAACAAAATTGCTGTAAAATTTGGAACACACATTGTTTTTACTTTCTGGGATTTTTTTTTTTTATTATTTTAATTGATAATGAAGATCGTTGAATCGTCAGAAAAACGTCGCCTATTTTCTTATTTTTATCATAAATATATATTTTGTTTTAGGATTCATTACCTTAAATTTACAATATATTTTTTTTTTTTACATAATTATAATTATAATTTATACATTATAATTATAGCGTTAGAAACGACTTCAAAATTGAAAAACACTTCATAAGTTTTATGTCGTGTGCATAAAAACAGAACTTATTCAGTACTTATTTCGCGCCTATTCTAAACAGCGTATGTATAAGAATAGGTTCGAAAGAACGTGGATAATAGGCCGTATTATACGAACAACTTTTATTTTTTCATGCAGAAAATATTTCTCATAAATCACTCCAGATTCTAAGCAGGGAACGATGGTAACTAAATCCAACTGTCATTCTTTTTTATAGGACCACTAGAGTAATTTTTCATTAATTGAATGCATTCATTTATCGTAACTTTTTAGAAATAGAAACTAGCTTAATGTTAATGTTAAAAGTTAGCTTAATCTTAAAGCAATGTTAAGCGTTAAAGCTTAATACGTTTTCATCCTATTATAATAGGATTATGCAAGTTCTTTATGAAGAGTGATTATGAAAGAATAGTGCTTTATTATAGTTCTTTATGAAAAGATCTTCGATTTTTCCATCGAAATAATATTTTGAAAAAAAAATCTTAAGATCAAACCCACTCTTTGACCATTCGTGTGATTTAAGTGTTTCATCCATTTCGTAGCATTCATTAAGAGTTCATTAAGAAGCTGTTGATACATTTCAGTACACATATTGGTTCATACCTCGCCTTATTATAATTACAATTCAACATAAAACACCTGATATAATCGATAACAAAACGAGATTAGGAAAAAAAATATCCAAACTTCTGCATCGCTTAACGATTTAACAAAGTTGAGAGAACCTACAAAACATGTTTTATTCAGAAAGGTGCAAAGATAAAAAAAGTTTAAGAGTCGAGCACTTTGGAGTGAAAGATTTACGTTATTTCTTTTATTTGATAATGGAATCAGTCTCTGCGGGAGATACCGCTGATGCAGATTATTGATTTACCTCGTAGTAGCAGAAGAAGAAAACGTCGCAGACATCCGATTCTGATAATGAGGTGATTGATATTTATTATTCAGAGATCTTATGAAGTCTGGTTTCTTTTTTTTTCTTTGTCACATGTCTCAACAACATACTGACGATGCCTTGTCTATAGATATCATGAAAAGCTTACGAAGCCTAGATCGGCTTCAGAATAAGTCAATCGGTTCCTTTCCAACTTTTTCAGGTCAGTACTTCACACATTGCAATGCACTTAATTCATTTGATTTGATATTTTTTTAATGTTCCTTCCTTTGCAGAAAAATTGTTACAGCGGTGCATTTGAAGCACTTAATAAAAGAAGAAATTAGATTTATTAATTTTTTTTCAATAATTAAAATAGTGAATTTTAAATAAAGTAAATCAATTCATTTCGAACGGTTTATTATTTATGCTGTTTTTTATTGACAGATCCAAAAATACATCTAATGCGTGTGCATCAAAAATATTAAAATAAAGGAATCAGGTAAGTACAAATGAACAAAGAATTCCATATTGTTATTTTTTGTAAATATTATTGTATTAAATGTAAAGTACCTTGTAAAGTTTTTTATTTGGTAACTTTATCTGATTTTATAAGAAATGGAACTTTATGAATAACGTGTGTGTCTCCACAGATATACAGAAGGGTATTTTATCAACATGTCCATCTTTCTCCTGAACTTCCAGCATGAAGCAAACACAATGGCTTGTTAACTTGAAAAACTTATTTAATAATATATTTAAAAGTATGATAAGCATAAAAGTATATATATTTAAAAGTATGATAAGTATGAGTGTAAAAGTATGATAAGTATAATAAATTATGATATGAATTATATAATGCTGACTTTCAATTTTGACTACAAGACTTTCATTAAGCTTTCTTAACCACCTCCGCTTCTTTTTGTCGATTTTTTTTTTCAAAGTTCTGAAGAACACCTTTATCTAATGCTTGTATTAGTGAATTCACATTTGGCGGCAAAAAGGTACTCTTCAGTTCCCCTTCACCCACATGTAAAGTAGCATTATCAATAACAGCTACAAAATTGTTTTTCCCTCAACTTTCAACTCAATAAAACCATTTCCTGTCTAGGGTCGAAATGCTCTTGAATGTAATTCTCAAACTGTTCAGCACTCTTTTGTTGTTTTCCGCAATGCACCCTGGTAGACCCTGGATGCTGATGTTCTTGAATACTCTTGGTTTCTTTGGCTTTCCCATTAGAAACGGGTTGCAATCTCAAGAAACAGGGCACATTGAGCAGCATAAAAATTGCTATCCTTTCCTTTCTCTTCTTAACATTCTTCTTAACTTCTTCCGGGAGTTGATGCTCCACTCTTTGTAGCTAGGTTTGCCGATGGAGGCAAAATAAAAATGTATTCCGTTTCTTTATAGTTTAACAGTTGATTCTCACACAAATTGTTGACTTTTATAGGTTTCTGGAATTCTTTTCTGAATTTAACGATATTCTCAGAATCTGCAGATAACTTTTCACTAGTTATGCTTCACTTAACTAATTCTGTATATCTTTTATTCAGAGACATTCGGCACTTGCAGTGAAACGCTGATTATCATAAAATTTCTTGTGAAATTCCAGAGCTTTCGACTGCAGTATTGGTCCAGAAATTGGACTATTTTTATCACAATTTTGTGAACCCTATTTTTTTCAAATTCGCTCTATTTCGTTGTCTTTCTTACATTGCTATAGTTTGATTTGTCCTCATAAAACTTTTCAATCTGAATTCTATTTTTATTCCAGTCCATCATTTATTTCTCAGTCTGCCAAATCAAACACAACACTTTACGTTTTTTTAAATAGAACTAATGGTTTTCTAATTTTTTCATTTTTCTTATTCATTTCAATTGAGTGTTATGTTTAAAAACATTTTCTTATGTGTAGCATTGGTTTTGGTTTTGGTTTGTCACTCTACGGTCCTTTTGCGCACACTTTAGGCTAAATAGATAGGGACCTGCAGTTTAATGTGGATTCTGAACCACTCCCAAATATTCATGCCACGGCCAGGATTCGAACCTAAAACCTATGGTAGCAAAGGCCAGAGCGCACCCAATTGGCCATCAGGCCGCCTACTGTGCAGGAAAACGAACGCAAACAAGATGTGAATAACCAATTGCCAGTGCGACAGGTTGTTGCCGCCGTCGTATCCCTCATGGAAGGAGAGAAGAGGGGTGCAGCTTCTGTTCTGATGGAGCACCCGTAGGTAGAAGTCTGACTTCTGCTCCGTGACGCTCTTACAGTCATAGAGGAGAACGGGACCTGCGGCTTAAAGTGGATTCCGAACCACTACAAACATCCATGGCACCACCGGGACTCGAACCGAGAAACCTGTGGCACCGAGTGCCAAAGCGCCATTCAGGCCCAGTGTGATAGGTCTCAAATGAAATAGGACTACAACTGCTCAAGCCCCCACAAATACTGGACCTCTAGGCTAGTAATATAATAGAGCGCACATTGGGGTTGCCAGTTTGAAGCAAACATATTCATACCTTGATCATAGACCGAATCTGAGTTTTACTTTGTAGTTTAACCTATATGATGATAGCTTGGCAATTTTTGCCGACCATCTTCATTGCCGGCAGTTACTACTCTTTGCTGTTGGCTTAAAAGGAGAAAAAGGTCTACGATCAAGCAAAATGAAAAGCAAATTATATGTAAATTTATTTTTTTCTAAATGTTTTAGATTTATATTTTATGAATACACTTTCTTCTATAATATTATCCCTCCAAAATGATTAAAAATAAAATATTCATTTATATGAACCTTTTAGTTTTATCATATTTCATAGTAAATGATCAGAGTTATAAACAAAATCCATTTCTTGTATCAGTTTATCTTTAGTAAGCACGTAGTTCAATAAATGTGTGATTTGAGAAGATGAATTTCTCGAAATGTTCAAAAATAGCTTCGTAATCTGTTTACGTTTTATAAATAATTACGTTCAAGGGAAAGAAGCCAAGGAACGATACACTAGTACGAAAAGGAGGGCAGACGTTTGGTCCAACTCTCTGATTTATTACTATTATTATTATTATTATAGAATCTATCTATTACTACTCTTTGGGCCGTGGGCAGTACAAGGAAAAACACAAGAATAAGTTGTTATAAAACATTATTAAAGTGCTTGACACAATTCGGAATTTTTTTACAAAACACTTTTAATAAAAAAAAAATAGTTATTTATTTGAAGTTCCTTAAGGTTGAAAACAAAATTATCGCTTTTTTGATTTGTTGTAAAGTTTAAGATATAAGTTAGTTAAAAAGTTTTGGTATAAAATTTTCTTTTTTGTTGAGGGTTTATGAAGGGAATATTTAAAATTGCACTATCTAGTTATTCAATAAAATATTTTAATTTTCGTATGAAACATACTTAGTAATATAAAAAAAAAAAAACAAATCACAAATATGAGATTCATTAAAGTCAAAAGCAAAAATTATAGTATATCTTTCTAAAAGAGTGAGAATATTTTAAGAATACATTTATTTTGTTATAAGTAGCCATATACTGAATACAGCAAGAATAAAACTTTGTTTAAAATTTTGTTTTTGACTTGTTTATCTAATGGTTTATAATAGATAAAAAGCATAGAGTAGTAATAAAATAGTGCAAGCATCGCGGTTGCCAATTTGGGGCAAACGTACATATGTTAAACTATGAGTAATAGTTTAACATATGCGATGATAAATTTTGGCAACAATCATTACTGTTGGCTATTGCTACTGTGACTGGCTATTTTATGATGTTGGCGCGAAGAGAGAAAATTACCACTATTTTCAAAAGAAATGGTTCATTTTTTTTGTGGTCAATAAATGTAAATTTAATTTTGTAAATAATTGGCATTTATATTTTAGTAATAAACTTATGTCAAAGTTTAATTAAAAAACAAAACAATATGAAATTTATTTGCGTTTTATTCTATTTCATACAAAATAATCAGAGTTATGAGCTTAATACCATTTCTCCTATCTATTTATCTTCAGTAAGCACATAGTTAAATTAATATATGACTTGAGAAGAAGAATCGCTTCGTAACATGCTTATGTTTTCTAAATTAATGATCACAGGAAAAGAGCCAAGCGGCAATGCAGCGCTAACTCCAGTACAAAAAGAATGGAAGATGTTTGCCCAAACTTTCTGCTTTTAGAATAGATGGACGCGCTTTTATTTTATTAATTACAATATATGCCTTCACGTTGCTGGATATTTTTGATACTTTTTAACCCCACCAAACCTGTGCTATGATTCCCGACACGGTCTCAAAGGAAACGGCCCCAGTTTCTTGGAAGAATGACCCTTTGATTTATGAAGCTTATCCCAGTAAGTAAAAATTAAAGGGGAAAAATATATTTCATAAGGCTTACAACATTCTTTACTTTGATAGGATACTGATTCAAGATTGTTATAATTTACTGGTGATATGTATTGATCCAACATGTTTTAGAAATTTTTAAGATGTATACGTGTCTATCAGAAAAAAACTAAAAAAAGGGAATATATAAAAATGTCTTTCCCTTAGGACAATTTGGAGCCACAACTAGAATAAAAAATCTAAGTGGCTCTTTTGTTTTCCCTTTTTATATATATATATATATAGAGAGAGAGAGAGAGAGAAAGAAGAGAAAGAGAGCTATGTAAATATGTACATAACTGTAGTAAAAATAATGTAATAAAACTTCGAACGTCATTTCTATTTTTTGAAGATGAAAATTCTACAAAGTCTTCACATAGTGCATTATTTTATGTAGGAGTGTAAACGGTGGGCCACCTGAACTACTAACGTATCTCACGAACAGCCCATAGGCGGGTTATGAGTAAAGGACAAAGCTTTTTCTAGGACGATTTTAGGGGCATCTTTCTCACATTTACGTTTCGTAAGGGGGAGAAAACCGTGAATACTCCCACCAGGCAGCCCGACTACCGATGAAAGATGCTTTTTCACATATTGTCACAATCGCCATCCAGTCTCTTCGTTTCTGATCGAAGTGACTACAATAATGTCACCCGCGGATTCGAAATTAGACCCTCCACTCTATGTTGCCATTGGGCACACAGTCCGTTTGTAACTGGAAATAAGCATACAAAAATCAGCAACAGTTCAACAGAGTTATCATAATTGAATCACCGGATTTTTAAGAACTTAATGTTTTCAAAAATTATTACACATCATTAAAATCAGTTACGCATGACAATGAAGAAGAAAAATATTCCCAAGTTGATTTTTCAACATACTTTTATTTTGTTCATATTCCAGGCTTTTGTAAATTACGCCAAGTTCATCAATTCATGAGCTTTGGCGCCCTCTGCCCTTAATGTAGATAGTTTAGCCCTTTTATTTGAGCTAATCGTATTACGGCCGTCAAGACGTTGAGCGGCGAGGCTTGAAGTTTCCTTCCATCAAGAGACTCAGACGGGGCACTTTAAAAAGGCTCGCGGTGGGCAGACGCCTCACTGCTCAACGCCTCTATGTAAATGCGTATTCAGAAGAGCTTTTGATAAAAATATGAATAAATCCTCGTATATACCGAGGTGTAACGTGGCGAAGTGTAAGACGATGAATTATCACAAGCTTCATTCCTCTTCATTCCATCCTCCTTCATCCTGGCCTTCGGTTCCACAGGCTTCGGGTTCGAATCCTGACGGTTTTGTTGGTGGTTCGGAATCCACTTTAAACTGTAGGTCCCGGTCTGCTTAGCCGTCGTGTGCACAAGATAACCGTAGAGACACAAACCAAACCAAACCCGAAATGATCACTCCAAGTTTGCTAATTTTTAACTGTTCAAACGCTTGGAGCGTCGTATGACTGGGATTGAAAAAATAAAAATCGAATAATACTGCTATTTTTTATGACTTGTTCTTGCAGTAACTGAACAACTTGTTTGTTTATTTTTGCCTGTGTATTGTGTTGTCATTAAAACGTCCCTTCCTTTTCACGAATTTCTTATAAATGACATACAAAAGTACTCTCTTTTGTATAGTTTAACTTATAAATATATAAAGTAAAAATGGCTGGCAGGAAATAGGATTCTCCAGGCACAAGAATGATGAGTTATTATATCTTTTTGCTTCTGCATAAATTAATTTGAATCCTGGCTTTGGTAAGGATGTTTGTAAGTGGTTCGGAATCCCCGTTAAACTGCAGGCCCCGGTTAAATTAGCCTAGAGTGTGCACAAAATGACCGTATAGCTACAAATCAAACTAAACCAAACCAACCTGCATAAATTAATGATACGAATGATTAATTATTTGTAAAAATTATTTATGATATTAGTGAATTTTTTTAGACTTAAAAATATTACATAAACTATTCATTCATGTTCAATTTAAAATTTTAACAAAATTAACCTTACAATTCTGACATGCATGTCATAGATATGCCTTGTACTATGCAACTTGCATTCAAATACACTGAAGTGACAAAAGTCATGGGATACCTCTTAATATCGTGTCGGCCCTCCTTTCGCCCGGCGAAGTGCAGCAACTCGACGTGGCATGGACTCAACAAGTCGTTGGAAGTCTTCTGCAGGAATATTGAGCCATGCTGTCTCGATAGACGTCCATAATTGTGAAAACGTTGATGGTGCAGGATTTTGGGCACGAACAGACCTCTCGATGATGTCCCATAAATGCTCGATGGGATTCATGTCGGGCGATCTAGGTGGCCAGATCATTCGTTGGAATTGTCCAGAATGTTCTTCAAACCAGTCACGAACAGTTGTGGCCCGGTGACATGGCGCATTGTCATCCATAAAAATCCCATCGTTGTTTGGGTACATGAAGTCCATGAATGGCTGCAAGTGATCTCCAAGTAGCTGAACATAAGTATTTCCAGTCAAAGTTCGGTCCAGTCGCACCAGAGGACCAAGTCCATGCCATGAAAAACAGCCCACACCATTACGGAGCCACCACCAGCTCGAACAGTGCCTTGCTGACAGTTTGGGTCCATGGCTTCGTGGGGTCTGCGCCACATTCGAACCCTACCATGAGCTGTTACCAACTGAAATCATGACTCATCGGACCAGACCACGGTTTTCCATTCATCTAGGGACCAACCGATATGCTCACGTGCCCACGAGAGTCGCTGCAAGCGATGTCGTTCTGTCAGTAAAGGCACTCGAGTCGGTCTTCTGCTGGAATAGCCCAAGAAAGCCAAATTTCTCCGCACAGTTCTAACAGACAAGTCCCTTGTACGTCCCACATTGATTTCTGCGGTTATTTGACGCAGTTTTGCTTGTCTGTTAGAATTTAGGACTCTTTGCAGACGTCGCCGGTCTCGGTCGTTAAGTGCAGGCGGTCGACCACTGCGCTGTCCATGGTGGGATGTTATGCCTGAAATTTCATACTCTCGGCACACTCTTGACACAGTGGATCTGGGAATGTTGAATTCCCTAACGAATTCGAAATGGCATGACCCATGCGTCTAGCTTCAACTAACATTCCGCGTTCAAAGTCTGTTAATTCCGTCGTGCGGTCATCATCACGTCAAAACCTCTTCACATGAATAACTTGAACAGAAATTAAAGCTCTGCGAAAGCACTGCGCATTTATACCTGTTCTACTAATAGCAAAGATAAGGATTACTTTAATCGTTCTACGATTCTAGAAAAGGTGCAACGCAATGCAAGGTAAAAAATTGTTTTATATAAAATTACTTTAATTTTAGTAATTTGCGAATGAATGACTTTTAATGCAATTATGAATTATACTTCTCAAAGAAAGCATTAACATGTTATTTTTATTTTTTACCTTCTAATTCAGATTTAATTCGATTTTATTTTTATTTTCATTCCTTTCTTTAAATTTTATTATCGCATGCCTTCCGATCCTTCTTTTGATTTGAATGTTGCTTTCAGTTTTTTTTCTTCAAATTTCACTGAATTGATAACACCTTTCTTTCTTTCTTTTTCTTTTCTATATCTCATGAATGCTAATTTAATAATTTAATTCAAAAATATAAATAATTCATATTTCTTTATAATTAATCCGCGAAAAGATTATTAATGCTTAGTTTAAACTATTCAAAGCAAAATTTTACGATATCAGCATTCTAATTTCCATTCTTTTTTTTTTTTTTTTTTTTTTTGGTGATACATATTACATTCTACGCGAATTTAATTTCAAATTTTTTTTAAAAAATGTCACCTTGAATACAATTAAGTGTATTAACATAAGAAAATATATTAAATAAATTAATATTAAGAAAATATTCTCCGTGTGTAATTTTACACTGAGACACTACTGAATTGAATAAAAATTAACTATTGTAATGCACTTATTGAAAATATAAATTATAGAGAAACAGTAATGATTCGTTAGGAATAAATTGAGCAACGCAGGTTGAATGACTGCGAATTATTCACGAAAGATTATTAAGTTAAATATGAGTATTTTCCTTAATTACAGAAAAGCTAATTTACTTCCTATTTTCTCTCTAAGGTGTTTATTTATCATTTAATAAACACCTTTATGATATAATTAAATTATCATATCATAAATGCATTAATTAGTAAGAGGATAGAATTCCTTTTCGAACGTTTGTTTAAATTCTCAACAAACATTCGTCTTCTCTCATGTTAACGAAGCTAATTTTCTGTTACTTTTCAGAATAATTATATTTCTCGTGGAACGTGCGTTGTTGAGTGAACTTATTAGAGCAAAATTTTTAAGTGCCAAGGGAACTGCCATCTTAAGAGTGATATTTATTTTAATTTCAGCCTAATTCAGAGGTTGTTTGGAGGCAATATAATTTTTTTTTTTCGAGAACTACAAAGCATTTAGAGCTACTTGTAAAACTGAATAAGTCTGGGAATGTTCACGTTTCTTTCTTCAATACATGAACAAGCGTAATAAACGCCGTGAACTTTATGAGAAATGACACTAACAAGATATAACTTCTAATAGAAATACATATATTTTAAATTCATGAATGCTCATGAGGATTTTAGACCAAAATGAAAATCAAAATTGTACCTCATGTGTGTGATAAAATGTATGGATCGTGATGGAATGTCGGAAATTTTTACTTTATCATATCTTAAAATTTATTGCATTCAATATACTTTTGTTCTGCAAAGAATTTTTGGAAGAATTTTTGAATTTGAAATGTTTATTACTTATACAAAAATCCTATTTATGAAATATTTAAAAATTCTAGCAATACTATTTTCGCATACTTTTGATTGAATTGTACATTTTACATCGAGCTTCAACCTGGTGGCAATTTCTGGAAATCTGCAATTCTTGAATTTTACAAAGCCAACAATACAGGCAGCTTTTATTGTTGCCTTCCTGCAGCATATATAGTAGGTATTTTATAGTTGTGCACTCGAAGGAATTCCTTGGTCTAAAAATGACTTCCAATCCTTACAACATGTAGAGCAAATCGATGGCTCGAGGTCTATAGAAGTATTAGAAACAATGATGTAGGGTCCATAATGTAAGAAATGGAATGACAGGAAGAGTGAACGTGAAAAATAAATGGGTCTAGTAGAACTAGTCCACAAATATACAGGTGAATACTTGATCAAATCATTACACTGTAATAATCGATAGTAAACTCTATCAGTTACACCAATGGATTTGAAGATACTTGCAAACTCCTACATGAGAAATAGTGTCTTGTTAATTAGATCAGCACCTTCTTGAGGAGCAGGTTCTGTCATAGATTTCAATTGTTGTGGTTGAGTTTGATTCTTGAGGATGGTCCAGCTTTGTATAAAATTGCATGTTTAAACAGCGTACTACACTGTACCAACAAATTTTTCTACTGTTAAGAAAATTTTCTTTCAAAGCGTATTCAATTTCAACTGCCAGATGGATATTTTCCTTTTTAAAATGTAATATATATCGCGCACAAGTGTGTAAAGTGTTACCATGTCAAACCGGTTTGACGAATAGCCACAAATCGAGAGCATGGTTGACAATTCATGGGAACTACTTTAAGTAATTATATTATTATTGTATTTTATTACTTATTTGTAATTATTATTTTTTATATATATATATATAAAGATATATATATATATATATATATATAGGCTATTTCATAGTTTTATAGTAGCAAAATAGTTTGATTAAACATTACATTTTCTACAATGTTGCCAATATGATTTTTGATTTAATCAAAATTATTATTCTGATAACTCTGATGTTACCCTCTGCTTCTTTCATCATTTACTTTGGCTGTTTCGTGTTGCCTTAAATGATGTTGATACATTTTATGCTAATTGTAATGATGCATTTGAATTCAACATGGGGGAGAGTAGTACACCGAAGATTAGGTTTGCTTTGCCACTCTACGGTCATCTTATGTAGACAAGGGCTAAACAGACCGGTGGATTCCAAACCACTCACAAACATCCATGCCACCACCAGGATTCGAACCTGGAGCCTGGGGTACCAAGAGCCACACCGCTAGCTAATTGGCCATCAGGCCGCAGTGCACTGAAGAAGAAATGTAAAAGGGTATCATCAGTATTTCAATGTGTAATTATTTTCAGAAACGAAGTTAAAAGATTGGCTAGATCATAGATAAAAAAGAAAGAAAAGTTATTGTACAACGAGATTTACAATGTAAGTGTTGTAACCTTGATAGGGGCGTAAAAAATGACGTATCCTTGCAAAAAAAAAAAAAAAAAAAAAAAAAAATGGCCCCATCGTACTTTTTATATTCGATTTACTTTTATAAGCGCCGTCGGGGTTAAAATGAAATCCGGTTAGGATCAAAGATCACATAAAAAGTATCGACAGGCCATCAAAGTATAACTATAACCCAACTTCTAAAAATTAACTATTTTATCAGAATGCCGACAAAGCACTCCGATTAACCAAGGTTGACATTTTTTATGACCCTCTCATCCGCGAATTTCTCCTGGAAGTCCTGGAGCGCTGTGTCCTGCCGGCATTCAGGAGCCAAGAGGCACAGGACAATCTTTGGGCATTTGAGGAATCACACAGGATCGCCGAGTTGATGTCCTGGCTCTCAGGATCGTCGGTTTTTGTGATGCTGCAAGAACTGTCATTCCCGAGTCTTGATTTTATTGCCAAAGAACAAATAAGAGGAAAGTGGGTTTTTATGAGGTAGTGAAATAGTATTGTGCAATCAAATTTATTGTACTTAGAAAGCAATAGCTTTAAATGTTACAATTAAACTGCTTTTGCAATAGTTTGCACAAATTCTTACTATAAATTATATCGTATTTATTTATGATCCTTAATGTAGGTAACTTAATTTCCTGCGTAATCAAGTACATGGGATAATTCATGAATGAGTTTGTCTTGTCAGTAAAACTAAAAATAAATAAACAAAATAAATAAAAAAATACGACTTTGCATCTATAATTAATAAGGATACTGAAGAAATTGTGCAATTAATCGTTGGATTAATTTTTTAAAGGATTGGCTGGAACAACACAAAAACAAGTAATATAAAAAACATTTTTTTAAACTCAATTCCTACTTTTTTTCACTCTATTGTAGAAAGTCCTTTATAAATAAAGTCGAAATTTTCTTCTTATATCTGGCGCCATCTATTGGTAGATACATACAACTTAAATCTAAGAAAACTAAAATTAATTCATTAAATTTAATGAATGAATTAATATTTGAAAAAAACTGTATTAACATCTTGTGTCATCCACTACAAGTTTAAAAAAATGCATTTGAACTGGAGTGGAGGAATAAAAAATATTTTATGAACGATTGCAAATTTGAACAAGATATATATATAGGGAGAGTGTGAGCTAATAGATGGAATTGTATAATAATGATATAGCAGCTGTTCTAAGAAAGCAGTCGTTATATTAAGAAAAAGCAGAATAAATTATAAAATTCCTGATTGAAAATGAAGTTTATTTTAAATGTTTACTTGCAAACATTTTAAGTAAATGTTCAAAAAAATAAAATAAAAAATGTGTACTTTCAAAATGTTTACTTTGCAAACATTTTTTTTTATTAGTTTTTTAGAAAGAATTAAAAAATACATATATAATTATTTATTCAGGGTTTTTATTATTTTAAAAGAATAATTCTTAATTAAAAATAACTGACGAAAATCGTGGTAAATGAAATGAATAAAAAAAGTTAATCGGATTATAGTGAAGGATTTTGATAATTGCGAATTAATTTTTCAAAATTCCAAATAATTATTCATTGAGGGAATTATATGAAAATATTTTACTTGCAGTATAAATTTATAGTACTTTAATTCATTATTTCTCGTTAACTTTAAACAAGTAAGTAGTTTAGTAAAAAATATTTAAATGATATTGATCCATTATTAAAATAATGAGTTAATATGAATTAAACTCATTATTTTAATAATGGATCAATATTATTTAAATATTTTTAACTTAATTTTTTTTTCTGTCCTGTCCTCAATATTTATTATTGTTTATTTTTTTTAAATATCTTTCCCGAACTTTTTATACATAATATTTATTTAAGTTTACTTCTCGAACTAACGATAATATATAATTAAATAATGAAAAGTTTCTATAAAGAGCGTCTGGTGAAAGCGAAAACAATTTTATTTCAATGAGTAAATAAGATTTTTCAAGAAAAGAAAATATTTTGTAATTCTGTTGTTTTTTATTTATTTATTTTTTTTTATTTTTAAGAAAAGTTCGCGTGATGCATTTGGTTCTTGCATTCAATTCTAAATTTTATGGGTGACTTCTCTTCCGGACCATTACAATTATTTGTACTTAATTTTTTTAATAATTTAGCTATAATCTACGGATACATTTGTTGGATGTTTAATTAATAATCATGTCATGTTTTTTTTTTTTTTTTTTGCATTTCTGATTTAGTAATTTTATATATTTATTTTAATTTTTGTATGATAATATTTAAAATGAAAAATCAATATTTACCACATTTTTGATTGTGCATTTGTATGATATAGCCGAATCCTTAGAAATTAGATATTGTAGCAACGTATGTTAAGTCTTTCCAACTGAAATTTTGTAACTTTGGAATGTTTTCACCTATGCATGTGATTTAAGAATTATTTTTAGTATTATTTTAATGTAGCATCCACACCTTCAAGTCAGTTTTTCTGGTAGACACTAAACTATAATATTTTAAGAAACAAAATATTTTTTTTCAATTTAATGTTAAATATATGCAGTTAAACATGATCAAAATAAAAACTAAGAAATGTATATTTTTTATTGTTAAAATTAAATCTTTATCTTATGTTAAAGCAGATTAACCCGTGAATGTTGTCGTTTAAAAGGGATGGTAGTTAATAGAGTGAGCTTTGTTGTAAAATAAGTTTTTCGAAGTTTCTCTTAACCGCCAGATATCATGTATAAGCACGATAAATATGTAAACTGGAAATATATTGGAAGATGTTCCTCTATCCGATTTTAAGAAGAAGAGTAAAGAAATGAACTCCAAAGACCTCTGGGGGAATTTGCTCCAAACTGTAGAGGAAGCGACAAAAAAATAGAATTTTAATGGCCATAAAATCGATAAGATTCCTAATATTGAAATAAAATCTATAGCATCCAGCATAAATATTTTATGTAAATTCAGGCAGTAAATGATATAATGTAAATATAATTTAACAATAATAGAATTATAAAAGAATAAAGAGAGATTTATCATTAGCTCCTTAATAAACAACAATTTTCTTTGAAGTTTTAAAAACTGTTATAAGAATTTAATTTTAAAATTTCGTAAAAAATAAACCTACATTAGAACTTTGATGACTTCTATTGCGGTGTTTGTCACTTTAAGTTTTAAATACTTTTATACCTTTATACAATAACTCGAAACTAGACAGAACGCCCTAGACCATTACACACATTAAACACCAAGAATTCTGAAATAACCCATTTAAAAGAAATATACCTAGAAATCCGCGATTACCCATACCACAAAAATATACTTACAGGTTGGAATGCCTTCAGCGACTTATACAAGTTGGAAACGGAAACACGTATACATGAAATAAACCAAAGCAAATTTCATGATAGATAAGAATGTATTTATTCATATCTACCATTTAAATAGTTAGAATAAGTCATACAATAAATATTTTATTAGCACAAGAATACTAATAAGCATTAATCAAATATAATACATATACAATATAACACAATAACAATTAATAATAAAAGAAATATGAGTGTTCCAACATCCCATTATAACGCAGGTGCAATGTTCAAACCCATTCCCTGTGCACATGTCACAACTGCTGGCAAGGTGGGGCTTTTTTTCGAATTGAGTTCATGAAAAAATTATGCCACTTAAGAGAATCGGGAGCAAGGAAAACCGGTCACCGTGAAGATAGATGTGCCGCTCCTTTCTGTATCGAAGCGGCTCCAGGGAGATTATTTGCTATTTTAATGCGTATCATCTTTCAGAGGCAAACGCCTCCTGTGTCCATAGTTTTCTCGCCCAGTGAAATTCTTTCGATGGCTAAATGCAGCACAATAGTAAGATCTCATTCTGCCTTCCCCGTTTCATAATAATTTTCATCTTCTTTCTCTTCTTACAACCAGTTCTGGAGAACACCTCTCTGTCTCATTTTAATTGTGTACTAAATCATGTACATAAATTATTATATTAAATGTTTATTTCTATTTACATTTAATTCACTAACTTTAATTCAATCATTAAAGTTGCCTGTTTTATCTTTCCTATTCTAAAAGCTCTGTTTACAAACTAATTCTAATAATGGTTCTTGATTAAAAATCACTTGTTGCATTCATTTGGTGATGTTATCTTGAACAATGAGTTTCCTTGCTTCTGGAAACTAGGACTGCAAAGCGCGCCGTGAATGGATGCGTAGCATGCACGTTAGCTGCTGAAAATGCAGAGCAGCAGGCCCATCTATGCAGGATAAAAACTGCAGGAAAAGAAGTTCAATCAGTAAATAGACAGCAGCCGTTTCAGTGATTGCAGTCTTTTTCTCTTTGGTTATCATTTGTTTTATTAAAGAAAAGACTCGGGGCAACGGGTATACGAGTCTCATATAGACATTCAGGCTACTTTGAAGCGACAAGCAAATAGGAAGCAGTTTCCTCTTAAATTCTCCATGAAAGGCAATATCATTATCAACCGTCAATTAATCGTCTTTATCAACCGTCGTGTGCTATTTGTGCTTCCTAAGTGGAATAAAACATCCACTTATATCAGTGAAAAAAAGCGTTGATATGAACTCATTATGTTAAAGCTATATATCGTACTAGCAGAACTCAGCATACGTTGTCCTATCAAAACATTGTATTGTAGAAAATTACATATGGCTGTTATATTCTCCGTGTTCCAATATATGTGCATACTGATTTTCATGGATATTGTTTGTACGATATATAACATGATATGCTGCAGTACTCTCTGGTGGCAAGTAACTATAAAGTGGATAGCGCAAATCTATTTTCCCATATTCGAATACATACTACTGCGTCCAAAAAGTAAGACCAATTTTCAATTTGAAATTCCCGGGGATTATAGAATTTCAATTCTTTTTTTTCTTTTTTTAGTTACTGGCACTGTCCTTGACATCTGTGCGAATTTTTACGTCAAAATATTCATTAGTGTTTGAGTTATGCTTGGCTTTGTGAGACGCTAAAACTGATTCCGGCGATTTTTGAAATGTCTGAATTGATTGAACAAAGAACTCGCATTCAATTTTGCTTGCGGAAACGTATAGAATATTACAGAAGTCATTCGGTAAACATTTCTATATCAGAAAGAATTGTTTAGAAGTGCTATAAACAGTTCAAAGAAGACAGAGAATGCGTTGAAGACGAAGAGCTCTCTGGCAGACCATCAACCTCAACCGACGAAGCGCACAACCAAAAATTAAAGATTGGGTGCTTGTAAACCGTCGATTTACAATTAGAGACTTTGCTGATGATATTGGAATTTCAAAAGAATCGGACAATTCCATTTTGGGCCTCAAGCGCGTCAAATCTCGATGGGTATCGAAAACACTGAATGCGCCAGCTCACACTGCATTGATTCTTCGAGACTTTCACCAAAAATGAAACCCATATAATTCCACAAACACCGTATTCACACCGTGGATGTCTGGCTATCCCCTAAAATCTAAAGACCACCGGGGACACCGTTTTGAGTCGATTGAAGAGATCCAACGTGAATCGCCGCGCGCTTTGAAGGCCATCCCCTGCCGATGACTTTTAGCATGCATTGAGGATTGGTAAAAAGCTGGCATAAGGGCATTGTATCCGGAGGGGATTACTTTGAAGGTGATGAAATAAATTTGGAAGAATAAATAAAGAGTTTTTGAAAAACATTATTCTTACTTTTTGGACACATTAGCATTATTACCAATTTTCATAGCTATTGGTTGAATGATGTAGAAGTTGATAGATTTCAGCACCATCTGGTGGCAACTTACAACAAAGGAGTGCCCCTCATCCAATGACCCACTCAAACACACTCAACAAATTTCGTCAAAGAAACGTGACGTTTTAATGTCTTTAAATATCATTAAAAAATGTTTTGTTATTTTGTAAAACGAATTCAGCCAATTTTACGTCAGAAAACAAAACAAATTTGATTAAAAAAATTCGTAAAGCAAATGCTTCATTATTTTTCTTATTTAAGAATGTATAAAAGCATAAATATGAATAAACTATTAAAATTTATTTGTGTTTCATAGATTTTATTTACTAATATTTTATTAAGTCAAATCTCGATAATTGTTTCAGTAAATTCCATTATTTTTCAACAAAATAAAACAATAATAAGTGCTTTTGAAATAAAAAAAAATCTATTTAAATGTATAAAAAAATTAATTAAAATTGTTGAAAACTTAAAATCAAATAAATTTATTTATTTGATCGTCTATTTTGATTATCCAAACTCACATCAGAGTAAAGGCATTTGCTCAAAAGTTGATCTATAATATTTATATTTCTTAATTTGAAAACAAATCCCTTGCTAATATTTTCTTAGTATCTCGTAAATTTTACATATTAATTTCAAAGCAATTAATGCATTGAATCTTAAACGAAAACAAAATAAAAATTATACGTTGGTACAATTAATCTTTTTATGATAACGGTATTTGGTATAGAATATCTTTTAAAACTAATCGAAAAAAAAATTTGTATCATTTTTTTTTTTAATTTTGAAAAAAATTCTTAGACTTATATATTTGAAACCCCATATCTCCAAATACTTCTTATCAATTTGTGCACTCTTAATAACTTTCGTTATAATAAGTACGAAAATGATTAAGAGTGCACTAATAAAAATACTAAGCGTTATATAATAAAGTTATAACAAATATAATAAGTTATAATATATATATAATAATTTCGCTACAAAGTTCATTTCGTTTAATACAAAAGTTATTTATAGTGTTTTATTGTTTGATGTACGTAATCTTTAAACAGAATGACTGTATAAGAATATAGACAAGATTAGATCTAAGACCAAAAGAAAATGTGATATAAAATGAGAAAATTCTTTTATTCCAAATGACTCGAAAATAGAAGCCGATTCAAGTCAGAAATTAATTCCGGAATACGTTATGAATTCATAGGATTTATTATCACTTATTTTACGAAATTTTCCTGTATTTTCTGCCACTCGTATTTGTTTTTCTCAATAAGATTTATTGGAGAGAAAAATTTAGCAAACTCGATTTGGCAATCTTAGGCATTCTTGATGGACATGGATTTGTCGACTAACAGGGAATAAAAAAAAGAGCAGGCTTTTGGGAAACAACACATCAGCTTGTTTTTGTTTTCGGCACTTAAGGTTTCTCTCTGCGATGCGAGATAGCTTTGGTGCGCAACCTGACATTTTTTTTTTTTTTTACCTTGCTTATTATTGAGACGGATGACTTCTATACGTATCGAAGGATTTGCGTCATTCTTAAGAAGTTTGTTTTATATTAAGCAAAGGCAAACAAAGCATAGCGTAGAAGGGGTTTTATTAAAGGGTTAAGATTTATTGGACAACGAAATGACAGCCAGACAATTGATGCTTCATAAAATATTTCTGTTTGGTTTGTAACATTGGAATTAAAAGGTTTGCAGGGCTATATATGCACAGCATTCTAAATTGGTGTTTTTACCTACCGCGGTCGTTTGCTCAATACATTGCACAGTGAAAACGTGGCCATGTAATTAGATTTCTTCATGAACCCATCAGTTTTATATGTGCCTGAACATTTGTTAGAACAGAAGTTTTAGGATCGAAATTGGACTCAAATCTGCTTCAGAATTGCCCATGGTCGCTTTTTGGAAAAAATGAAAAAATAACGACTTCTGCTAAACAGCAGAAGTCGTTATTTTTTGCAACAAAACTGCTGCTTTTAAACAAAACTATATTATACTGCTTTTTAAGCAAAAAGCAGTATTAATTTTAAAATTTTAGTGTCTGTTATTCTACTACAAAAATCTCATTTATATTTAGTATTATCATCAACCTCGAAACATTTAGACTAAAGCCATACTTTATAATGCCAACTTTCGGAAATCGAGTCATTTTGTAGTTGTCAACTGGGTTCAATTCGTACTATTTCATTTAAAACCATTTTTTCATTTACACCTTTCCGTGATTTCAAGGTATCGGAAAAAATAATAATTATTAACTTTAAGTATTTATATAATCAGAAAGAGGCCGTATTTTAAGTCTTTCTCTGATTAAGTTAGTGCCAAAATTAAAATTTCTTCAAAAATCAAAATCAAATCAAAGTTTCTTTTTTTAATTGAAAAAATTAATTTTAAATCCAAGTTTAACTTTACATCTAAGCAAACTTCATAAAAATACATAAAATTATTTAACTATAGTCACACAATCTGCGCATTAGAGAATCATCAACACTTGAAATTGAAATATAGAAAGAGAAATTTGTTAGTCTTAGCAACACGTATTTCATGTGAGATTCGAAACACACATAAGTAAAATTACCTGCAAAGAAGTTTTTTTAAATAAAATTTATTCCTGGTTCGCTAAGAGATTAATGTCCTATGAAATGTAATTTATACTTCAATTTCTTTCTGCAGTGCCTTTTTATTTGTGAAAGCTGCCGTAGAGGATCTACCAGATGTTCACACATAATAAACATGTAAGTTCTTGAGTTCTTACAAACTAAAAACATCATTTTTGCCTTGAAACGTTCAGAAAAGCAAAAATAAATAAATAAAGGGCTTTCAAGTCCCGCGGATTAGCCAATGTCACTTTTACTTAAAGCCAAAGTTTAGTTTCAAAGGAGATAATACTCTGGGATTCTCTCACGCGCCGCAGACCAGCTGACAGCGAAGAGATTCGCTGAGAAAAACAACAAAGAGCCGTTTTAGCATGCCTTAATACCGTCGCTAAGCTACTCAATAAATCCATGGCAACAACCATTAGGAATTTCGAAAAAAAAGTGATATTTCCTTGTTCCTTTCGCTGCTTGGTGGGAGGAATCGTACTAAATAAAAGAATAAAGACAGAAAAGGAAATACAGCTGAAAAAAAAAATAACAGGATATACAGGAAATAAAATAAATTACGCTTTGAAATGTCTTTTTTAAAAGAATTATATTTTAGAAATATTTTTTTATGTAAACAATATTCGTTTTTAACTTTAGTTTAAGTCGTTTGATTTTAAATTGTCACCTTCTCTCACCTTTAATGAAAAACATTATAAACCTAATTGATTTTAACGCTTTTTGCAATTCCTTCTACTAGCTCACAGTCTCCTATATATATCCTATTCAAATTTACAATCGTTCATAAAATACTTTTTATTCATCCACTCACTTTCAAATACATTTTTTTAACTTGTTATGGATGACACTGGATGTTCATAAAGTTTTTTCAAATATTAATTCATTAATTAAATTTAATAAGTTAATTTTAATTGCATGTATCTAATAATAGATGGCGCCAGTTGTAAGAAGAAAATTTCAACTTTATTTGTAAAAGGTTTGCTGCAATATAGTGAAAAAAAAAGTAGGAATTGGCTTTAAAAGTTTTCTTTTTATATTACTTCTAGTAATAGCTGGACAACTTGTTTTTTTTCCCCTAGGTGTGTTGTGTTGTTATTAAAATCTCTCTCCTTGAACGAATTTCTAATAAATGAGGTATAAAAGCCCACTCATTTATAGGATTTAAATCATAAAAGTAAATATGTGAGGAAAAATGTCCGACGGAAATAGGATTCACTGTGGACAAAAATTGATGAGTTACTAGATCTCTTTCCTTCTGTATAAATTATTAATGGCGTAAACGAGTTATAATTTGCATAAATTATGAATAGAGGAATGAATGTTTTCAGCTTTATACATATTGCATAAGTTTTGTGCATTCATATTCAAAGTAAAATCTGTATAAAGTTAGCCAAAAAATTGTGATTTGAGTGTTACAGTTATACCTTGTACTGATTATATAAGTTACATTCAAATATATATATATTCATAGGTGATTATAATTAAAGTCCCACTATCAAAATGCTGCCAAAAAAACCACAGAAGGGGAAACGGTACGACATCAAAAAGTTCCAAAGTGTATTAATAGATGGCACTGTAAGCAGCATAAAGAAAGTGAATTCGGCTGTCAGTGATATGAATCGAAAGGGCAACATGTTTGGTATGAGTTTGCACATTAAACCAACTGCAGTCTTCAATGTGCTGGATTGTTTCGGTTTTGGACGGAAAAATGACTTCCACGTCATTCTACAGTTGTGACGCTGTTAGTGGAAAGCCCATCCACCACGTCAAGTCGGTAACCACGACTGTATGACTTTTTGATGTCATACCGTTTCCCCTTCTTCAAGTATCTTCAGTTCAAATTTGAACTCATTTTCACGAGTGGTTCTTTTTTTTTTTACAGAGTTTTGAAAGTGAGACTTTAATTATAATCACCCTGTACATATATAAAAAGGCAATCTTTTATTTTTTTTTCTATTCATTGTAAAACTAATCCATTGTGTTTGTGAAATTTTATGTCGAGACTTAATCGAATTTTTATTAAATATGACGAGAAACAATCAATGTGAATCATAACTACTTCGATTAGAGATGAACTGTAAGTAAAGAGATTATATATCATAGTAAACAAAACTGGAAGGTGATTATTTGTAGAATCAGTGTGGAGAAACACAGCATTGTCATTATAGTTAGTAATATGGAAAATTAGAATACTAAGTTAAGACTGTATATCTTAAAAATCCGCTATAATGTACATTTCAAAAATTATACAAATCGTTAAAATTTTGTAGCCTTACAGCATGGATTTTCAAAACTCGTCGCTGAAAATAACTTGTTATTGAAACTTTAAAAGTGCCGCTTGCTCATAACTTAAAAGTAAAAATGAATTACATTTCTGAAAGTCACACTACTTATTAAATAAATATCAAATAGTTGAAAATTTGTTAAGTTAATGTAATATTCTCGCTAATAATGTAATTAAACATTTTCTTGCAAAGTTAATTAAAGCTATTTAAATTCTAACCATTATAATTTTATTTCAAAAGCAGACTGTCTATTGAAACAAAAATTGATTATATAAATTAAGATGATTAAGTATGTATTTTTATAAGATAAATATTCTTTCCCTAAAATTGAAAATAATTGAAACAGAAGATTGTTAAAGTAAACTTATTAAAAATTCTATTTTGAAACTCAAGTTGTCGTATTACTTAATTGATAAAATTGTAAAATATCTATCTCATAATGAAATTTTAAATAGTTTTCCGGTGCATTTCTTATTAAATACAGAACGGCAGAAAAGTATTCTGCATTGGTACAGGAAATTAATTTATCTTAGAGGTAAAATGAAAACCCGTTTCTATACGAATGTTTTTATTTTCCACTGCACTTCCTTGCGTTAGCATAACAACAAATGGCTCAAGTTCAGATTTAATTGTGAGGCAGAATTGCAGAAAGAAAAATAAATTCACAGCTACCATGGTTATACAAAATCACATTTTCTCCAAGTGTAATCAAAAAGTATTATATGGTCCATATGGAAAACATTTAAATACTAATATTTGATGTTTCCAAACAGAAAAATATTTTTTCACAAAACTAAAGTGATCTTTAATTTAATTGAATAAAATTTTTCCGTTTAATAAGAATTATTTTATTGGGCTCTCTAAATGTTACTCTAGGAACTTAATGGCTTATTTAAAAACAATTGTCATACAAATCTGTATTTGGCTTTCCAAATGTAATGCAACTCTTTTATGTGAATCTGAAATTGTTGTATTAATTTCGCAGAGATGCTGTGAGAATTTTGTAATCATAATAAATGAAAAGAATTCAGCTTTCGTGTAGTACAAACTACGTTTTAAAGTTTATTTTTATACGAAATATTTCTAGAATATTAATTGTAAAATTTAGTATTTTTATAATAATTAGGAAAGCTCTAAATATTTCATACAATTCTGTTAACAATTTATAATTCTAAAAGAGTCATCTCAAAATCATAATTTCTTACATTGCATTTACTTATTATTTTCGCACCTTATAAAAATGTCAGATCCAATTCGATTCAGAATAATTGTAAGTATTCTGACATTATATATATATATTGAATTTAAATGGATTGGAATGAATCCTTTCTCACCTAAAATAGGAACTTGCAGGCTTTTAACGTCTCCAAACAGCAACCGTTTCGCCTAAAACGAAAACTATGAGCCATGAGCAAAGTGCAATGAGCTGTATCATCACCAGTGAGGGAATTCCCACATCCAATAGTTACGAAATGGGCTTATAAGAAACATCAGTATTTCTTCTCTGTGGGAAATGAGAATTTTGTTGTGTTTTCGATTCTTCTGAAAGTATTATTGTCCGACTGATGGTATCGAAAGGAATATATTACGAAAACAGCAAGGTCTTCGATTTCAGTTCTCTTTACAGCCGCTTTTTTCACGGATCATAAATAACCTCCAACCAGGGTTTTTCTTTTTTAATAAAGAATGGGAATTTCGTCTGTCATGTAGAATTTATAAGGATGTTACGATACCATTGTGAACGATCGAAGCGTTATTCGAATGATACAATATTTCAACACATCATTAATTATGGTGCTGTTTCTTTCAAAGAAATTAAATACCACAAATATCAACTTTAAAACTGTCAACTTTTTAACAATCATTAAATACATTATATACAATAGTCATTAAGTACAATGTATACAACCATCATTAAATATAATATTCACATATAATGTGAATAGTTTAATTTTTCGAAGATCACGATAACAACAAACGAGAATTCAACAAATAGTTATATATAGAAATTAATAAAAAGTAAATCTATTTTGAATAAATTAAAAAACAAATAGAATAGCGAAATGTTTATAAAAAATACGCTTTTCTATTCATTAAGTAAATAAAAATACATCTTTTTTCCTTCATTTTTTTCAGAAATTTACGCATATATTTATGTATTCTTTAAAAAAATGCACTCATTAGTTGTTAGAGTAAATGGTGATCTATAAGGCAGATACGGCAGATACGGCAGATGTGTATCAAATTTAGTGTTGTTCAGTGTGTAGAAAGAGAGACGTGTAACAAAAGTGCAACCACACCATGGGGATTATCTTCTGCGCAGTGCATGCAATTCTTCGAATTAAAGTTACCATTCAACGAGAAAGGGCCTACCTATAGAATGCATGGACAGTTGTTATCATACTGGATGAAGAATTTATTCACGAAATCTAGCCTATAATCTAATCTAGTAATTAGTTATCATCCGCTTGCAAAATCTGGACAAATTGCTACCGATACGGAAATATGTATAGAACAGAGTATAGAATCTTATGTACTGTAGAATTTGGGAACAGCAGACAGCGAGAAACACCTCGCGCACTTGCAAGACGAACTTCCTTATCGTCTTATGGATGTCTGCAACAGTCTCAATAAGAACCGAAGATCGTCCAGGCAGAGATCGATGGCACGCGCAATCAGTTTCTTCAAATCTGCGTATCATGTTCAATACAGTTATTGCAGAACACTGGCCTTGGCATAGCCTATGGTTTCTGCGGTAGACACGCAATGCCTTTGCGGCATTTTGTTCATTCCGGTAATAATTCTTAATATATTCCCCTTGTTTCTTCCCTGTAAGCGCGATGTACAAAAGCAAGATACGCGGCACGCATTTCACAGTGCCTTTTGTTTCACTTAGTGACACCACCAGTCGTAACGGAGCCTTACGCTGAACCAGGAAATCTACATGCCTCGTTCGCTTTTTATGTTTCGAGAGAGTTTCAGTAGGATTTAATCAGAGTCGTACTCTGGCGAGACGCACAGATATTTTCCCTTTTCTTCTTAGTCTGGCTAGAGCCTACGACTTTAGTGCTATAGGTAGAGTTCCAACGCTGTTTATATTTATTCCGCTACAAAGAACACATTCCAATAAAAAAATTGTCGTTATGACATTTTCGAAATAGTAAGCGTAACTGTTCAATTTTAAATGTTGGTTTTTTCATATTATTCTTCAGCGCATACCTCAAAATACCTTAAACCAAAATTTTGTTCAGTTTCTGTGAAATAGGGCTTATGTAACGAGAAAAATTGTTTTTAATCCTTCTACATCCTATTAAAACTTTTATTAATATTGTTGCGCAAATCTATAAGATTTCTGCGGCATTTTTGAAATTTTATTTTATTGTGCTCTTTAAATGTTACTTTATAAACTTATTTAAATTATACTTAAGTTAATGGCTTATCTAAAAAACAATTGTCATGCAAATTTGCATTTGATTTTGAGTTGTAATTCAACTCTTTATGTGATTCTGAAATCGTTGGATTAATTTCTCAATGATGCTGTGAAAGATTTGGAATCACTCAATAAATGGAAAAAATTAGCTTCCGTGTAGTACAAACTAAGATTTTTAAGTTTCTTTTTATACGAAACATTTCTCGAATATTAATTGTAAAATTTATTACTTATTTAGTATTTTTAAAATAATTAAGAAAGCTCTAAATATTTTATACAGTTCTCTTAACAATATTTAATTTAATTAATTTAATTTTAGCAGAGTCAACTCAAAATTTTAATTTCTTATGTTGCTTATTATGTTTCATTGTCACTTTATAAAAATGCCAGATCCAATATGACTCAGAATATTTATAAATATTTTGACATTATATATATATATTGAATTTAAATGGTATGGAATGAATCCTTTCTCACCCAAAATACCACCTTGCAGGCTTTTTAACGTCTCCAAACAGCAACCGTTTCGGCTAAAACGAAAAACTATGAGCCATGAGCAAAAGTGCAATGAGCTGTATCATCACCAGTGAGGAATTCCACATCCAATAGTTACGAAATGGGCTTATAAGAAACATCAGTATTTCTTCTCTGTGGGAAATGAATTTTGTTGTGTTTTCGATTCTTCTGAAAGTATTATTGTCCGACTGATGGTATCGAAAGGAATACATTACGAAAACAGCAAGGTCTTCGATTTCAGTTCTCTTTACAGCCGCTTTTTTCACGGATCATAAAAACCTCCAACCAGGGTTTTTCTTTTTTAATAAAGAATGGGAATTTCGTCTGTCATGTAGAATTTATAAGGATGTTACGATACCATTGTGAACGATCGAAGCGTTATTCGAATGATACAATATTTCAACACATCATTAATTATGGTGCTGTTTCTTTCAAAGAAATTAAATACCACAAATATCAACTTTAAAACTGTCAACTTTTTAACAATCATTAAATACATTATATACAATAGTCATTAAGTACAATGTATACAACCATCATTAAATATAATATTCACATATAATGTGAATAGTTTAATTTTCGAAGATCACGATAACAACAAACGAGAATTCAACAAATAGTTATATATAGAAATTAATAAAAAGTAAATCTATTTTGAATAAATTAAAAAACAAATAGAATAGCGAAATGTTTATAAAAAATACGCTTTTCTATTCATTAAAGTAAATAAAAAATACATCTTTTTTTCCTTCATTTTTTTCAGAAATTTACGCATATATTTATGTATTCTTTAAAAAAATGCACTCATTAGTTGTTAGAGTAAATGGTGATCTATAATCATATAACAGTGTTTCGTAACTAATATTCCCTCGCTTTAACATTTTTAAAGCTGCTTTCTGAATTCTACATATTCTAATGAATCAATACATTTATTTCACAGAATTATTCTATTTATTTAATTTATTCTTCAGTTGACAAATTATTTCTAATAAAAAATTATAAAATAATAGCTAAGATCAAATAAACTCTTTCGGGCAAAAATTGAGCCGCATAATTTGTAAAAAGCAAGCAAAGTGTTTCTAAAACAGCTCGAGGGAAATCAAAAACCCAAAAAATCTCTCCATATGTCAAGAATGTTTGTAAAGATGCTTTTCAAAAAATATTTTTTACTCCAACATTTTTGGCTTTACAGCAAAAATATTTTTATTGACTTTATTTCGAAAAAAAGCTGAGCGTTGCGTCATACCTTGCCTTTAGGTGAAATAACTTTCTTCTCTTTTAACTAGTAAATTTAAAAAGCTGACTTTTTGCTGGAAAATATCTGAGGCAATTCTTCAGTTGAGAACAGAAATGCCTCAGAAATGATGAGTTTATTGCCAAAAAGATCAAAATCCTCAAAGGATTTCACATGTTTTCAGAGGGGGATTGAAATTTCTATTTCTTTAAAACTATATACATTAAAAAAAAATTTTTTTTTTACTATAAGTACCTAAATGCCACAATTTAAAAATTTAGGAATACCAGCAAAAAAGACTTTTAATATTTATTCATTTATACGAAAGTTCCTATGGAAAATATTTTGAAAAAAAAGAAAAAAAAAAAAAAAAAAAGGAAAATATTTTTGATAGAATTAGAATAAAAAATAAATTTAATATTAATTTTTATTTTTATTCAGCTATGTTAATATATTTTTTGTATATATTAAAATTTGAAAGAATTGGGAAAATAATTTAAATTGTTAAACAAAATAACATTTCTTACATCGTAGTGAAATAAAATATTTTTTATTACATTTCGAAATAAAACCTGAAAATAGAAGATATATATAGGATAGAAGAATTGAACCTGAAGAAATTAACTTGATGATAGAAGAATTGAATGAAACACAAAAACTAGATTGAAGATAAAAAATTTTTTGAATCAAATTTCAAATAAAAAAAAGAACTAATTCTTATTCAAAATGTAATTTAAAATTAATATATTTAACATTAAAATAATTAAATATTTCAGCGAATTACAAATGTTATTATAAATTCGTTAGATTACATGTTACTCAAGAAATGGATTTAATATTAGAAAAATGTACATTTAAATATGTTTGCCTATTTTCGAATTATACGGAGTTAAATCTTTTTCACTTTTCATGGAATAAATACAAATCAAATATCCATGAACTCTGGTGGGATTTGGTCCCAAGACGACCCCACCAGGAATAACGACTGAAATAATGTTGTGAACCTGTATGTATTTGTGTGCTTGTCTTAATCTGTAATATTTTTGATGTTGATTTATTCTTCTTTGGAATATGTTTGACGTGGGAATTTAATTCAAAATTTAATTTAGAATTAACATAGCTGAAAGTAGTCTACCTATATCTCAACACGGTTTACAAACGTTATTCTTTATTCGTTAGATTAAATATTCCTCAAGTAACGGTTTTAATATAAAAAAATTATTTTCTAAGATGGGCATGTTTGCCTATTATTGTTGCCTATGCCTACCATGTTTCGCTAAATATGTTTGTGTATTTTCGAATTATACAGAGCTATATCTACTCACATTTCATGGAATGAATACCAATCAAATATCCATGAACTCCTGGTGTTATTTGGTCCAAAGACGAGCCCACCAGGGATAACGGCTGAAATAATACTGTGAACCTGCATGTATTTGTATGCTTGTCCTAATCTGTAATACTTTTATTGTTGATTTCTTCTTCTTTGGAATATTTTCAATGAGAGAATTTTAATTTAAAATTAACATAACTGAAAGTAGCCTACCTAAATCTCATTATTTTATTTTTATTTTTCTTTCTTTAAATCTCATTATCGCTTGCCTTCCGATCCTTCATTTGATTTGAATGTTGATTTCAGTTTTCTTTAAAATTTCACTGAATTTATAATGCCTTTCTTTCTTTGTTTTTCTTTTTATATCTCATGAATACTAATTTCTCTCATGAACTCATATTTCTTCATAATTAATCCGCGAAAAGATTATTAATGCTTAGTTTAAACTATTCAAAACAAAATTTTACGACATCAGCATTCTAATTTCCATTCTTTTTTTTTTTTCTTATGATACCTATTACATTCTATGCGAATTTGAAAGGCGAATTTAATTTCAAATTAAAAAAAAAAATGTGACGCTTTAATACAATTAAGTATATTAACATAAGAACATATATTAAATATATTAATATTAAGAAAATATTTTTCGTGTGCGCGTAGCGTTCGTCAATAGCGTGCAGCATAAGCTAGTCCCGTCACTTCGATTGCTTTTAGTAATTTTCATTTGCTGCAAGAATTGAAGATTGAAAATTGTGAGTCCGACGATTGCAACAAGAAAACAAGAAATGAGCAATTTCGCTCTGCACTCAAAAATGAATCAAATACATGCAACAATTCAATAACACTTAACTTTTTTAACTTTTACTTGTTGTTAATTTCATATATATATATATATATATATATATATATATATATATATATATATATATATATATCGCTAAGATAAGAATTATTTTAATCGTTCTGCACAAAATAAAATTAAAAAAAAATTGTTTGATATAAAATTACTTTTTTTTTGGTGATACGTATTACATTCTACTTGAATTTGAAGGGCGAATTTAATTTCAAATTTTTTAAAAATGTGACTCTTTAATACAATTAAGAGTATTAACATAAGAAAATATATTAAATATATTAATATGAAGAAAATATTTTTCGCGTGTAATTTTACAGTGAAGACAGGCAATTGAATAAAAAATGAACTATTGTAATGCATTTATTGAAAATATAAAATATAGAGAAACAGAAGTGATTAGTTAGGATTAAATTGAGCAATGCAGGTTGAATAGCTGCGAATTATTCACGAAAGATTATTAAGTTAATTATGGGTATTTTCCTTAATTACAGAAAAGCTAATTTGCTTCCTATTTTCTCTCTAAGGTGTTTATTAAATGATAATCAAATTATTATATCATTAACGCATTAATTAGTAATGAAGATGGAATTCCTTTTCGAATGTTTGTTTAAATTCTCAACAAACATTCGTCTTCTGTCAAGTTAACGAAGCTAATTTTCTGTTACTTTTCAGAGTAATTATATTTCTCACGGAACGAGCGTTGTTGAGTGAACTTATTAGATCAGAATTTTTAAGTGCCAAGGGAACTGCCATCTTAAGAGTGATATTTATTTTAATTTCAGCCTAATTCACAGGTTGTTTTGAGGCAGCAATAGAATTTTATTTTGCCAAGAACTACACAGCATTTAGAGCTAATTGTAAAATAGAACAAGTTTGGGAATGTTCACATTTCTTTCTTCAATACATGAACAAGGGTGAATGCCATAAACTTTATCAGAAATGGCACTAACAAGTTATAACTTTTAATATACATAAATTTTTAATTCATGAATGCTAATGAGGAATTTAGACCAAAATGAAAATCAAAAATTGTACCACATATGTGTGATAAAAATTTATTGAATATGATGGAATGTCTGAAAAACTTTACTTTCTCTAATCCTAAAATTTATTTGCACTCAATGTACTTTTGTTTGGCAAAGCTAAATGGAAGATTTGTATCTGTTCAATTTAAAATAGTTGCTACTTTTAAAAAATCTTAATTAAGAAATATTTTAAAATTCTAGCAATACTATTTTCGCATTTTTTTTATTTAATTGTATATTTTAAATCGAGCTTCAGCCTGTTGGCATGTGTTGATAATCTGCAATTCTTGAATTTTTACACGACCAGCAACACAGGCAGCTTTGACTGTTGCCTTCCTATAGCAAATAGTTGTGCACTCAAAGGAATTCCTTGGTCGAAAATTGACTTCTAACCCCTACAACATGTAGTAGCGGCCTGATGGTCAACTGGCTAGCGCTGTGGCCGTTGGTAGCAAAGGCTCCGATGCTTCCGATGTCCAGGTTCGAATGCTGGCGGGGGCATGGATGTTTGCTGGTGATTCGGAATCCGCGTTAAACTGTAGGTTCCGGTCTGTTTAGCCTAAAGTGTGCACAAGATGACCGTAGAGCTACAAACCAAACCAAACCTACAACATGTGGGCAGGGTGATGGCTCGAGGCCTATAGAAGTATTAGAAACAATGATGTGTGGTCCATAATGTAAGAAATGGAATGACAGGAAGAGTGAACGTGAAAAATAAATGGGTCTAGTAGAACTAGTCCACAAATATACCGGTGAATACTTGATCGAATTATTACACTGTAATAATCGATTGTAAACTTCATTGATTCCTCCAATGGATTTGAAGATACTTGCAAACCCATACATTAGAAATGGTGCCTTGTTAATGAGATCAGCACTTTCTTGATGAGAAGGTTCTGTCACAAGTTTCAATTTTTTTTTTTGGCTGAGTTTGATTCTTGAGGATGGTTCAGCTTTTGTATAAAATTGCAAGTTTAAATAAACTCATGTTTGTGAAAATTGCAACACCATGAAGGACGTACGCGAGTGAACTGAAATTTTCAAGAAATGCAAATTAGCGCATGGTATGCAAATGATTAGAATTTCAAATTTGTAGCGCATGCGTATGCTGAGCAGCGCCCTCTGAAAGGCGGATGGATCCGAATAAATAGACGGTTGTAGCGAGACGTGTATGGTTATCGGTAGTTATCTGCTAGTGGTAAACGTTAGCTCAATCGTTACTTATGCTTCTTCGACGAAAGAGAGCGAGATTTGAACAACTTACAGAGTTTGAACGGAGGAGAATCATCGGCCTTCGTGAAGCTGGATTGTCTTATCGTGCAGTAGCCGCACGTGTGCAGCGTAACAGCAGCACAGTGATGCGTCTTTGGAAGCAGTGGACGGACGAGTGTCGGACAACTCGGAAATCCGGGAGTGGACCCCGAAATGTGACGTCAGCTCGCGATGATAGACACCTGGTCCGCATGGCGCTGACGGACAGGACAGCTTCCTCTAGACAATTGGCAGCACAGTGGTCAATAGCTACAGGTGTTTCATTGTGTGCTTCATCAATTCGTAGACGTCTGCTGCAGCGTGGACTGCGCGCAGGATCCCTCTATACAGGATCCCTCTCACGCTAAACCATCGCCGCCTGCGGCTACAATGGGCCACTCAGCATAGAGACTGGTGTACTGATTGGCAGCATGTCGTGTTTTCTAACGAATCCCGCTTTAATTTTGGTACCATGATGGCCGCATTCGTGTCAGACGGTGAACGCCACCTTCCGGAGTGCATTATCGAACGCTCGGGTTATGGTCTGGGGTGCCATAGCATATCATGGACGATCTCAATTGCTAAGAATTGTGGTCAATCTGAACAGCAACCGGTACATCAGTGAAGTTCTACAGCCCCAAGCTGTTCCCTTCCTTCAAAGCTTGCCAGGCGCTGTATTTCAACAGGACAATGCCCGCCCTCATATCGCTAGGACTGTTCAATCCTTCTTTGCAACGCGGCAGGTACAGCTTCTTCCTTGGCCTGCGTATTCCCGGATATGTCGCCGATTGAACATGTGTGGGATTTCGTTGGTCGGCGTCTCGCTCAGGATCCTCGTCCTGTTGCTTCTGCAGACGAACTTTGGGTGCGCATACAAACAATATGGAATGCTCTTCCTCAGGCAGACATTCAAAATTTGTTTGACTCCATGTCACGTCGTGTAGCAGCACTTATTGCGCCGCGTGGTGGCTACACAAAATACTGATTCCGATATCTTGTTATTGTTTGTTTGCTTTGAACATTTAATCGTTTATTTTTACCACTACCACTCAACTGTGTATTAAATTTCATTCAATTATGACGATTCCTTCATGGTGTTGCAATTTTCACAAACATGAGTTTAGTATACTAGATTGTTGCAACAAATTATACTACTGTTAGGTAAATTATTCTTTTAGAGCATATTCAATTTTAAATGCAAGATGGACATTTCCTTTTTTAAAATGTTATATATATTATGCAAAAGTGTGTAAGGGGTTACCATGTCAATCTGGTTTGACGAGTAACCATGAATCGAAACCATGGCTGGCAATTCGTGGGAATAATAATTATTTTAAGTATTTGTTTTTCCTTAAGATCTTCAGTTTTTATTTTTCAGTTTCCTGTTCTTTCGGATATAATTATTGTATAATAATTATCACAATGGGAATACATATTTATATATTTATTTATTTAGGCTATTTTATAGTTTTACAGGAACAAAATAGTTTGATTAAATATTCTCGAAATTTGTGTTACATTTCCTACAATGTCGTCAATATGATTTTTGATTTAATTAAAATTATTATTCTGGACATCCTCATGTTTAACCCACTGTTTCTGCTTCTTTCATCATTTATTTTGGCTGTTTGAAATGATGTTGATACATTTTACGCTAATTGCAGTAATGCATTTCAATTCAACATGGGGATGGATAATATACCGAAGATTTGGTTTGGTTTAGTTTGTCGCTCTACGGTCATCTTATGCAGACAGGGGGCTAAACAGACAGGGACCTACAGTTTAAAGTGGATTCCGAACCACTCACAAACATCCATTCCACCGCCAGGATTTGAACCTGGAGCCTGTGGTACCAAGGGCCACACCGCTAGCTAATTGGCCATCAGGCCGCAGTACACTGAAGAAGAAACGTAAATGGTATGCCCAGTGTTTCAATGTTGTGTAATTATTTTCAGAAACGAAGTTAAAGGATTGGCTATAACATCACAAAAAAAAAAAAGAGTTACTGTATAACGAGATTCACAATGTAAATGTCGCAACATTGATCGGGGCATAAAAAATGTCGTATCCTTGCAAAAAAAAAAAGGGCCTCATTGCCCTTTTTATATTCGATCTACTTTTATAAGCACCGTCGGGGTTAAAATGAAATC
This sequence comes from Caerostris extrusa, assembly GCA_021605095.1. Lineage (NCBI taxonomy): Eukaryota > Metazoa > Arthropoda > Arachnida > Araneae > Araneidae > Caerostris > Caerostris extrusa. The sequence goes on from BPLR01014093.1 coordinate 53,827, forward strand.
CGTTTAGGATCAAAGATCACATAAAAAGTATCGACAGGCCATCAAAGTATAACTATAACCCAACTTCTAAAAAGTAACTATTATATCACAATGTCGACAAAGCACTCCGATTAACCGAGGTTCACGTTTTTTACGACCCTCTCATCCGCGAATTTCTCCTGAAAATCCTGGCGCGCTGTATCCTGCCGGCATTCAGGAGCCACAGGACAATCTCCACGTGCGGGGGAAATGCGGCATTTGAAGGATCGCACAAAATAGCCGAGTTGATGTCCAGGCTCTCAGGATCGTCGCTGCAGAACTGTCATTCCCGAGTCCTGCTTTTATTGTCTGATAACAAATGAGGGAAAGTGGGTTTTTATAAGGCAGTGAAATAGTATTGTGCAATGAATTTTATTGTACTTAGAAGGCAATGGCATTAAATGTTACATTTAAACTGCTTTTGCAATAGTTTGCATAAATTTTTGTTCTGAATTATATCGGATTTATTTATGATCCTTAAAATAGTTAACTTAATTTTCTTTATGATCAAGTACTTGGCTAAAAATAAATAAGTAAATTAGTGACAGAATAAATAAAGAAAGAAAATAAATAAAAAATATACACATTTGCATCAATAATTAATAAGGATACTGAAGAAATTGTGCAATTAATCGCTGAAAAGAATGCTATAGTATAGTATTAGTTCTTATACTTATACTAAGAACAAGTAATATCTCTTAACAACAAATAATAACAAGTAAGTGACTCTTTAATACAATTAAGAGTATTAATATAAGAAAATATATTAATATTAAGAAAATATTTTTCGTGTGTAATTTTACACTGAGACACTGAATTGAATAAAAATTAACTATTGTAATGCACTTATTGGAAATATAAAATAGAAACAGTAATGATTAGTTAGGAATAGATTGAGCAGTACAAGTTGAATTGCTGAGAATTATTTACGAATGATTATTAAGTTAATTATGAGTATTTTCCTTAATTACAGAAAAGCTAATTTGCTTCCTATTTTCTCTCTGAGGTGTTTATTAAATGATAATCAAATTATCATATCATAAACGCATTAATTAGTAATGAGGATGGAATTCCTTTTCGAACATTTCTCAACAAACATTCGTCTTCTGTCAAGTTAACGAAGTTAATTTTCTGTTACTTTTCAGAGTAATTATATTTCTCGCGGAACGTGCGTTGTTGAGTGAACTTATTAGGTCAGAATTTTTAAGTACCATGGGAAATGGCATCTTAACAGTGATGTTTATTTCAATTTCAGTCTAATTTAGAGGTTGTTTTGAGGCCTGCAATATAATTTTATTTTGTCAAGAACTACAAAGCATTTAGAGCTACTTCTGAAACGGAATAAGTCTGGGAATGTTCACATTTCTTTCTTCAATACATGAACAAAGGTAAACGCCATCAACTTTATCAGAAATGACATTAACAAGATATAACTTCTAATAGAAATACATATAGTATTTTAAATATATGAATGTTGATGAAGAATTTATACCAAAATGAAAACCAAAATTGTACCTCATAGGTGTGATAAAAGTTACGGAGCGTGATGGAATTTACTTTCTCTAATCTTAAAATTTATTGCACTTAATATACTTTTTTTGTTATAATGCAGCTGGCAAACACAAACAGTTGTCTTTGATGCCTTAAGGCAAGCGATACACCAACATTACTCAATTAGCTCTACGCAGGAGGTGCATGCAGCTGGAAGATAAGCTACGGACGTGGAGTAACAATACCCTCGCAACACTCTACGATCCTGTTAGAACGGGACCTATGTTTAATGTGGATTCCGAACTACTAACAAACACACATGGCACCGCCGGAACTCGAACCCAAAATCTGTGTTACCGAACACCAGAGCACTTTAAGCCAGACCGACGTGTGAAAAAGTCTAAAAGGTCTTAAATATAAGGATAAAAACTAAAATCTTTATATTAGATTCTGTAATTGATTTCGCTAGAGCTCTAGCAACTCGGCCATCAGGCTCAGTTTTCAAATCTAAATGGAAGAATTTTTGAATTTAAAATGGTTATTATTTATAAAAAATCCTAATTAAGAAATATTTTTAAAATTCTAGCCATACTATTTCCTCATTCTTTTGATTTAAATGTACATTTTACATCGAGCTTCACCCTGTCGGCAATTGCTGGGAATTTGTAATTCTTGACTTTTTACGAGGCTAACAATACAGGCAGCATTTACTGTTGCCTTCCTACAGCAAATGGATATTTTATAGTTGGCCACTGGAAGGAATTCCTTTGTCAAAAATAACTTCCAACTCCCCAACATGTAGGGCAGGGCGAGGGCTCGAGGCCTGTAGAAGTTTGTATGATCTATGATCATTTTGTCAAAAATGGAATGACAGGAAGAGTGAACGTGACAAATAAGTGGGTCTAGTAGAACTAGTCCAAAACATAGCGGCGAATACTTGGTCGAATTATTACACTGTAATAATCGTTAGTAAACTTTCTCAATTCCTCCAGTTCATTTGAAGATAGTTGCAAACTCCTACATAGTTTGGTTTGTCGCTCTTCGGTCATCTTTTGCACACCCTACATAACAAATAGTGTCTTGCTGATTAGATAAACACCTTCTTGAGGAACAGGTTCTGTCATAGGTCAATAGTTTGGGATGAATTTGATTCTTGAGGAGGGCCCAGCTTTGTATAAAATTGCAAGCTTGATTGCATACTACATTGTACCAATAAATTATGCAACTATTAGGAAAATCTTCTTTTACAGCATATTCAATTTTAACTGCCAAATGGACAATTTCCTTTTTAAAATGTAATGTATATCACGCACAAATGTGTAAAGTTTACCGTACCAAGTCGGTTTGACGCGTAGTCACGAATTAAGAGTATAGGAAGAATAATTCTGACAATTCCTGGGAATAATAATTACTTTAAGTAATTATTTTTTATTAAGATCTTCAGATTTTCAATTTCTTTTGGGTGTAATTATTGTATAATAATTATCCCAATGTGAATATATATATATATATATATATATATTTAGGCAATTTTATAGTTTTACGGGAACAAAATAGTTTGATTAAGTATTCTCCGAAATCTGTGTTACATTTCCTACATTGTCGCCAATATGATTTTTTACTTAATTAAAATTATCATTATGGTAAGCTTGATGCTACTCACATGCTTCTGCTACTTTCATCATTTACTGTGGTTGTTTCATGTTGTTTAAAATGATGCTGATACATTGTACTTTAATTGTAATGATGCATTTCATTTTAACATGAGGGGATCGGGATACACCGAAGATTTTGATTTGATTTAGTTTGTCGTTCTACGGTCATCTTATGCAGACAAGATCTAAACAGATCAGGACCTACTGTTTAACATGAATTCCGAACCACTCCCAAACATCCATGCCACAGCCAGGATTCAAACCTGGAGCCTGTTGTACCAAAGGCCAGAGCGCTAGCCAAATGGCCATCAGGCCGCAGTACAACGAAGAAGAAATGTAAATAGTATGATTAGTATTTCAATGTGCCGTGAAAAGAGCGGCTGTAAAGCGAACTGAAATCGGAGACCTTGCTGTTTTCGTAATATGTTCCTCCAGATACCATCAGTCGGACAATAATGCTTTCAGAAGAATCGAAAACACAACAAAATTCTCATTTCCCACAAAGACTCGATGTTTCCTATAAGCCCATTTCGTAACTATTAGATGTGGGAATTCCTTACTGGTGATGATACAGCTCATTGCACTTTGCTCATGGCTCATAGTTTTTCGTTTTAGCCGAAACGGTTGCTGTTTGGAGACGTTAAAAGCCTGCAAGGTGGTATTTTGGGTGAGAAAGGATTCATTCCATACCATTTAAATTCAATATATATATATAATGTCAAAATATTTATAAATATTCTGAGTCATATTGGATCTGGCATTTTTATAAAGTGCGACAATGAAACATAATAAGCAACATAAGAAATTAAAATTTTGAGTTGACTCTGCTAAAATTAAATTAATTAAATTAAATATTGTTAAGAGAACTGTATAAAATATTTAGAGCTTTCTTAATTATTTTAAAAATACTAAATAAGTAATAAATTTTACAATTAATATTCGAGAAATGTTTCGTATAAAAAGAAACTTAAAATCTTAGTTTGTACTACACGGAAGCTAATTTTTTTCCATTTATTGAGTGATTCCAAATCTTTCACAGCATCATTGAGAAATTAATCCAACGATTTCAGAATCACATAAAGAGTTGAATTACAACTCAAAAATCAAATGCAAATTTGCATGACAATTGTTTTTTAGATAAGCCATTAACTTAAGTATAATTTAAATAAGTTTATAAAGTAACATTTAAAGAGCACAATAAAATAAAATTTCAAAAATGCCGCAGAAATCTTATAGATTTGCGCAACAATATTAATAAAAAGTTTTAATAGGATGTAGAAGGATTAAAAACAATTTTTCTCGTTACATAAGCCCTATTTCACAGAAACTGAACAAAATTTTGGTTTAAGGTATTTTGAGGTATGCGCTGAAGAATAATATGAAAAAACCAACATTTAAAATTGAACAGTTACGCTTACTATTTCGAAAATGTCATAACGACAATTTTTTATTGGAATGTGTTCTTTGTAGCGGAATAAATATAAACAGCGTTGGAACTCTACCTATAGCACTAAAGTCGTAGGCTCTAGCCAGACTAAGAAGAAAAGGGAAAATATCTGTGCGTCTCGCCAGAGTACGACTCTGATTAAATCCTACTGAAACTCTCTCGAAACATAAAAAGCGAACGAGGCATGTAGATTTCCTGGTTCAGCGTAAGGCTCCGTTACGACTGGTGGTGTCACTAAGTGAAACAAAAGGCACTGTGAAATGCGTGCCGCGTATCTTGCTTTTTGTACATCGCGCTTACAGGGAAGAAACAAGGGGAATATATTAAGAATTATTACCGGAATGAACAAAATGCCGCAAAGGCATTGCGTGTCTACCGCAGAAACCATAGGCTATGCCAAGGCCAGTGTTCTGCAATAACTGTATTGAACATGATACGCAGATTTGAAGAAACTGATTGCGCGTGCCATCGATCTCTGCCTGGACGATCTTCGGTTCTTATTGAGACTGTTGCAGACATCCATAAGACGATAAGGAAGTTCGTCTTGCAAGTGCGCGAGGTGTTTCTCGCTGTCTGCTGTTCCCAAATTCTACAGTACATAAGATTCTATACTCTGTTCTATACATATTTCCGTATCGGTAGCAATTTGTCCAGATTTTGCAAGCGGATGATAACTAATTACTAGATTAGATTATAGGCTAGATTTCGTGAATAAATTCTTCATCCAGTATGATAACAACTGTCCATGCATTCTATAGGTAGGCCCTTTCTCGTTGAATGGTAACTTTAATTCGAAGAATTGCATGCACTGCGCAGAAGATAATCCCCATGGTGTGGTTGCACTTTTTGTTACACGTCTCTCTTTCTACACACTGAACAACACTAAATTTGATACACATCTGCCGTTCAAGTGGGAAATCTCTTTTGATTAATGCATCCTACATTCAGAAACGATATTCATTTATATTTACAATCAGATTTTGGGTTAAGTAAAAAATATATATTTAAAATCGTGTGTTAGCATCTCTTAAATGTCATATATTGATATAATTAGCTATATTGATCGATTAGGCTATATTATATCAGCAAAATGAATGCAACACAAATAATGGTTTGTCCTGCATGTACAAAATGCTTTTCTGGTGTTTGCGTCCACAAAATTAAAACTTGGGAAAGATGCCGACGCATTGCCAAGAAGGATCGTTCTTTGATCATTAGCACAAAAAAGAATCATCACATTTCCGATAGGACGTTCACCCAAGTGTAGTGTAGAAGGCCTGGCGTGCAGAACAGTTGTGTAACGCTGAATCTTTATATCTCTGACGTTACAGAGACGAATGAACGGCATTTAAAAAACACCAAAAAAAGTTCCACTATTTAAAAATTGAGCTCAAACAATTTAAGAGGTTGAAATGAGAAAAGAAATCATTCTTTTTAAATGTTATAATTGTAATTTTTATTAAAAGGAAAATTTTTATTCAATTAAATTAAGGATCACTGTAGTTTTGTGATAAAATATTTTTATGTTTGGAAACATCAAACATTAGTATTAAAATGTTTTCCATATGAACCATCTAATACTTTTGATTACACTATGAGAAAATGTGATTTTGGATAACCATGGTAGCGGTGTATTTATTTTTCTTTCTGCAATTTCTGCCTCACAATTAAATCTGAACTTCAGCCATTTGTTGTTATGCCAACGCAAGAAAATGCAGAGGGAAAAAATTAAATAACATTCGTATAGAAACGGGTTTTCAACTTCTTTCTACGATAAATGGATTTCCTGAACCAATGCAGAATACTTTTCTGCCGTTCTGTATTTAATAAGAAATGCACCGGAAAACTATTTAAAATTTCATTATGAGATAGATATTTTACAATTTTATCAATTAAGTAATACGACAACTTGAGTTTCCAAATAGAATTGTTAATAAATTTACATTAACAATCTTCTGTTTCAAATATTTTGAATTTTAGTGAAACAATATTTATCTTATAAGAATACATACTTAAATAACATTCATTTTATAATAGTTTTAGTTTCAATAGACAGTCTGCTGTTGAAATAAAATTATAATGGTTAGAATTTAAATATCCTTTATTAACTTTTCAGGAAAAATCTTTAATTAGATTATTCACGATAATATTACATTAACTTAACAAATTTTGCAACAATTTGATATTTATTTAATAAGTAGTAGGACTTTCAGAAATGTAATTTATTTTTACTTTTTAAGTAATGAGACAAGCGGCACTTTTAAAGCTTCAATAACAAGTTATTTTCAGCGACGAGTTTCGAAAAATCCGTGCTTATAAAGCTCCAATATTTTAACGATATTGTATAATGCAAAATTTTAACGATTTGTTTAATATTTAAAATGTACAGTACACCGGATTTTAAGATATACATTCTTAACTTAGTATTCGAATTTTCCATAATACTAGTTGTGTTTCTCCACACTGGTTCTAAAAATAATCACATAGCGGTTTTGTTTGCTATGATATATACTCTCTTTACTTACAGTTCTTTTATAATTGAAGTGGTTATAGTTCATATTGATCGCTTCTCACGATGATATTTAATTAAAAAATTAGATGAAGTCTCGACATAAAATTCAACAAAATGCAGAAATTATTACACAATGGATTGAAATAAATAAAAGTACTGCCTTTATATATATATATATATATATATATATGCGTAAATATTTGAAATGTAACTTATATAATCAGTACAAAGGTATAACTGTAACATTCAAAGCACAATTTTATGGCAAGCTTTTATACAGATTTTACTTTGAACATGAATGCACAAAACTTATGCAATATGTTTAAGGCGGAAAACATTCATTCCTACTATTCATAATTTATGGAAATTATTGCTCGTTTACGTCATTAATAATTTATACAGAAGGAAAGAGATAGAGTCACTCATCCATTTTTCCACGGCAAATCCTATCTTTTTATGATTTAAATCTTATAAATGAGGATGCTTTTTTTGTACCTCATTTTTAGAAATTCGTTCATAGAGCGAGAGTTTTAATGACAATACAACAGACCCAGGGAAAATAAAAAAAACTGTCCAGCTACTACTAGAATATGTCATAAGAAAAAAACAAGTAATATAAAAAGAAAATTTTTAAAGTCAATTCCTACTTTTTTTTTTTCATTCATTTTTTTAAATTTATCAGGCGCCATCTATTGGTAGATATATGCAACTTAAATCTAAAAAAAAAACTAAAATTAATCAATTAAATTTAATGAATGAATTAATATTTGAAAAAAACTGTATTAACATCCAGTGACATCCACTGCAAGTTAAAAAAATGTAATTTAACTTGAGTGGATGAATGAAAAGTATTAAAAACGTATATGAACGACTAAAATTTGAACAAGATATATATAGGGAGAGTGTGAGCTAATAGTAGAAATTGAAAAAAAAAGCGTTAAAATCAATTCGGTTTATGATGTTTATCATTAAAGCGTGAGAATGTGTCAATTTAAAATCAAACGACTAAAACTAAATTTAAAACGAATACTGTTTACATAAAAAATGTTTCTAAAATATAATGCTTTTATAAAAAGATATTCCAAAGCTTTATTTATTTTATTTTCATTCCAGCTCAGAATTTATTATTTTATTTAGTTCAATTTCTCTCTCCATTCCGCGTAAGGAACATGGAAATATTTTTTTTTTTTAAATTCTAATGGTTGTTGCCATGGATTTATTGAGTAGCTTAGCGACGGTATCAAGGCATGCTAAAACAACGTTTCAAGGCAAAAATGGTGTTTTTAGTTTGTAAGAACTCAAGAACTTACTTGTTTATCATGTGTGAGCATCTGGTAGATATTCCACGGTAGCGTCCACGAGAAAAGGCACTGCAGAAAGAAATTGAAGTATAAATTACATTATACATGTATAAATTACAACCTCCAACCAGGGTTTTCCTTTTTTTTTTTTTAAATCCAGAATGGGAATTTCGTCTGTCATGTAGAATTTATAAGAAAATGCTACGATACCTTTGTGAAAGACCGAAGCGTTATTCGAATGAAACAATATTTCAACTCATCAGAGAAAATTATGGTGCTGTTTCTTTCAAAAACATTAAATGCCACAAATACCAACTTTAAAAATGTCAACTTTTAACTGTGATTAAATACAATGTGTATATGAACATTTTAATTTTTTCGAAAATTTGAAGATCACGAGAATTCAACAAACAGGTATATATATATGGAAATAAATAAAAAATAAATATATTTTCATTAAATAAAAAAAACAAATAGAATAGAGCAATGTTTATAAAAAATATGTTTTCCTATTCATTAAATAAATAAAAAATAATTATTCCTATTTCATTCATTTACTTAGAAATTTAGACATATATCTATGTATTCTTTTAAAACAGATGCCTTCATTAGTTGTTAGAGTAAATAGAGTTCTATAATTCTATAATAATATTTTGTAACAAATATTCCCTCAAGCCCACATTTTTTTTAAACTGCTTTCTGAACTTTACATATTCTTATGAATCAATATATTTTTTTCACTGAATTATTATATTCATTTAATTTATTCTTCAGTTAACAAATTATTTCTAATAAAAATTATAAAAATAATAGCTAACACCAAATAATCTTTTTCGGACAAAATTGAGCCGCATAATTTGTAAAAGCAAGCAAATGTGTTTCTAAAACAGCTCCAGGAAATATAAAACCCCAAAAATTCTCAATTGTAAAGAATATTTATAAAGATGTTTTTCAAAAACATTTTTGCTCAACAATTTTGGCTTTACAGCAAATATTTTATTGCGTTTATTTCGAGAAAGCTGAGCGTTGCGCCATACCTTGCCTTCAGGTGAAATAACTTTCTCCTCTTTTAACTAGTAGAATTTAAAAACTGACTTTTTGCTAAAAAATATCTGAGTTAATTCTTTAGTTGAGAACTGCTACCTCAAGAAATGATGAGTTTATTGCTAATAAGATCTCTCAAAGATCCTCAAAGGGATTCACATTTTTTCAGAGGGGATTGAAATTTCTATTTTTTAAAACTATATACATTAAAAATAATAATTTTTATAATAACTATCTACAGCCCATACTTCATATTGCTATTTTAGAAGCTATCATACTGTTAAATCTAAAAATCTATGAATACCAGCAAAAAAATATTTTTAATATTTATGCATTAATATGAAAATTTCTATCAATAATATTCTGAATAAAAGGAATTATATTTTGCAGAATTAGTATTATGCAAAAATTGTACTATGCAAAAATGCTTTGCACTATGCAAAAATTAATTTGATATTGATTTAGATTTCTATTCGACTGTGTTAATATATTTTTGTAAATATTAAAATTAAAAAAAAAAAATTGGGAATATAATTTAAATTGTTAAACAAAATAACATTTATTACATCATAGTGAAATAAAATATTTTTTATTACATTTCGAAATAACACCTGAAAAATAATGAGAGTAGCATTACAAAAGTTGAATTACATAGGATTGAAACTAACAAACTCTTTCAATCGAAACTTAAAAAAAGAATTAATTCTTATTCAAAATGCAATATAAAATTAATAAATTTGAAATCAAAATAACTAAATTTTTAAACGAATTGCAAATGTTATTATTTCTTCGATAGATTACATGTTCCTCAAGAGATGGTTTTAATATTAGAAAATTATTTCTTAAGATGAACATTTAGATATGTTTGCCTATTTTCGAATTATACGAGTTATATCTTTATACTTTTATGGAATGAAACACAATTCAAATATCCATGAACTCCTGGTGGGATTTTGATCCAAAGACGACCCCACTAGGGATAACGACAGAAATAATATTGTGAACCTGTATTTATTTGTATGCTTTCACTAATCTGTAATATTTTTATTGTTGATTTATTTTTCTGTGGAATATGTTTGACGTGGGAAATTAAGTTTAAAATTAATATAGCTGAAAGTAGTCTACGTAAATATAAAACGCCGTTTAAAAATATTATTATTTATCTGTTAGATTAAATGTTCCTCAAGTAATGGTTTTTATATAAAAAATTTTTTCTAAGATGGACATGTTTTCTATTATTAATATGTCTATCATCTTTTTCGCTAAATATGCATATGTTTGCCTATTTTCGAATTATACGGAGCTATATCTACTCACATTTCATCGAATGAATATCAACCAAATTATTCCAGGAACTCCTGGTGGGATTTGGTCCAAAGAGACCCCACCAGGGATAACGGCTGAAATAATATTGTGAACCTGTATGTATTTGTATGCTTGGCCTATTCTGTAAAAATTTTATTGGTGATTTATTCTTCTTTGAAATATGTTTGAAATGGGAATTTAATTCAAAAATCTAATTTAAAATTAATATAGTTGAAAGTAGTCTACCTAAATGTCAACGCGTTTTTGAAATATTTTTATTTATTTGTTCGTTTAAATGTTCAATCATGCCTCAATTTATTTTTATATAAAAAATTATTTCCTAAGATGGCCATGTTGGCCTATTAAAAATGACATATGTCTACCATGTTTTTCTAGATATGTATATGTTTGCCTATTTTCGAATTATACGGAGCTATATCTATTCACATTTCATGGAATGAATACCAATCAAATGTACATGAACTCCTGGTGTAATTTGGCCCAAAAGACGACCCCACCAGGGATAACGGCTGAAATGATATTGTGAACTTGTATGTATTTGTATGCTTTCCTAATCTGTAATATTTTTATTGGGATTTATTCTTCTTTGGAATATGTTTGAAGTGGGAATTTAATTCAAAATTTAATTTAAAATTAATATAGCTGAAAGTAGTCTAGAAAAATCTCAACGCGATTTTGAAATATTATTAGTTATTTGTTCAGTTAAATGTTCCTGAAGTAATGGTTTTTATATAAAAAAATTATTTCCTAAGATGGGCATGTTTGCCTATTTTTAATGCCTATGTTTACCATGTTTCGCTAAATATGTATATGTTTGCCTATTTTCGAATTATACGGAGCTATATCTACTCACATTTCATGGAATGAATAGCAATTAAATCAAATTATCCATGAACTCCTGGTGGGATTTGGTCCAAAGACGACCCCACCAGGGATAACGGCTGAAATAATATTGTGAACCTGTATGTATTTGTATGCTTGGCCTAATCTGTAATAATTTTTTGGTGATTTATTCTTCTTTGGAATATGTTTGAAGTGGGAATTTTGATTCAAAATTTAATTTAAAAATTAATATAGCTGAAATTAGTCTACCTAAATGTCAACGCGATTTGAAATATTATTATTTATTTGTTCGCTTAAATGTTCCAGAATAATGGTTTTTATATAAAAAATTATTTCCTAAGATGGGCATGTTTTCTATTATTAATGTCTATGTCTACCATGTTTATCTAAATATGTATATGTTTGCCTATTTTCGAATTATATGGAGCTATATCTACTCACATTTCATGGAATGAATATCAATCAAATTATCCATGAACTCCTGGTGGGATTTGGTCCAAAGACGACCCCACCAGGATAACGGCTGAAATAATATTGTGAACCTGTATGTATTTGTATGCTTGAACCTAACCTGTATTTTTAGTGTTGATTTCTTCTTCTTTGGAATAATTTGATGAGGAATTTTGATTCAAAATTTAATTTAAAATTTGAAATTAAAATTTAAATTTAAAATTAAACAACAAAATATAGCAGAAAGTAGTCTACCTAAATGTCAACGTGCTTTTGAAATATTATTATTTATTTGTTCGAATAATGTTCCTGAAGTAATGGTTTTATTTAAAAAAAATTATTTCCTAAGATGGGCATGTTTGCCTATTATTAATGCCTATGTCTACCATGTTTCGCTAAATATGTATATGTTTGCTTATTTTCGAATTATACGAACTATATCTACTCATTTCATGGAATGAATACCAATCAAATTATCCATGAACTCCTGGTGGGATTTGGTCCAAAGACGACCCCACCAAGGATAACGGCTGAAATAATATTGTGAACCTGTATGTATTTGTATGCTTGACCTAATCTGTAATATTTTTAGTGTTGATTTCTTCTTCTTTGAATATGTTTGATGAGGGAAATTTGGTTCAAAATTTAATTTAAATTTAGCCTAGCGGAAATTAGTCTATCTAATTCTCAACGCGATTTACAACTGTTATTATTTATGCGTTCGATTAGATGTTCCTGACGCAATGGTTTTTATATAAAAAAATTATTTCTAAGATGGGTATGTTTGCCTATTATTAATGCCTATGTCTACCATGTTTCGCTAAAATGTATATTTTTGCCTATTTTCGAATTATACGGAGTTATATCTACTCACATTTCATGGAATGAATATCAATCAAATATTTGGAATTCGGTCGAAAGACGACCCCACCAGGGATAACGGCTGAAATAATATTGTGAACCTGTATGTATTTGTATGCTTGGCCTAATCTGTAATATTTTTAGTGTTGATTTTTCTTCTTTGGAATATGTTTGAAGTGGGAATTTAATTCAATTTAATTTAAAATTAATATAGCTGAAAGTAGTCTAACTAAATATCAACGCGCTTTTGAAATTTTATTATTTATTTGTTCGCTTAAATGTTCCTCAAGTAATTTTTTTTATATAAAAAAATTATTTCCTACGATGGGCATGTTTGCCTATTATTAATGCCTATGTCTACCATGTTTCGCTAATTATGTATATGTTTGCCTATTTTCGAATTATACGGAGTTATATCTACTCACATTTCATGGAATGAATATCAATCAAATATTCATGAACTCCTGGTGGGAATCGGTCGAAAGACGACCCCACCAGGGATAACGGCTGAAATAATATTGTGAACCTGTATGTATTTGTATGCTTGACCTAACTGTAATATTTTTAGTGTTGATTTATTCTTCTTTGGAATAAGTTTGATGAGGGAATTTTGATACAAAATTTAATTTAAATTTAACCTAGCTGAAATTAGTCTATCTAATTCTCAACGCGATTTACAACTGTTATTATTTATGCGTTCGATTAGATGTTAATGTAGCAATGGTTTTTATATAAGAAATATTATTTCCTAAGATGGGCATGTTTGCCTATTATTAATGCCTATGTCTACCATGTTTCGCTAAATATGTATATGTTTGCCTATTTTCAAATTGTACGAATTATATCTACTCACATTTCATGGAATGAATACCAATCAAATTATCCATGAACTCCTGGTGGGATTTGGTCCAAAGACGACCCCACCAGGGATAACGGCTGAAATGATATTGTGAACCTGTATGTATTTGTATGCTTGGCCTAATCTGTAATATTTTTAGTGATTTTTCTTCTTTTGGAATATGTTTGAAGTGGGTATTTAATATAAAATTTAATTTAAAATTAACATAGCTGAAAGTAGTCTACCTAAATGTCAAAGCGCTTCTGAAATATTATTATTTATTTGTTCCGATAAATGTTCCACAAGTAATGGTTTTTATATAAAAAAATTATTTCCTAAGATGGGCATGTGTGCCTATTATTAATGCCTATGTTTACCATGTTTCGCTAAATATATTATGTTTGCTATAAATGTTCTAAATATATACTATTTTCGAATTGTACGAACTATATCTACTCACATTTCATGGAATGAATACCAATCAAATATCCATGAACTCCTGCTGGGGTTTGGTCCAAAGACGACCCCACCAGGGATAACGGCTGAATAACCTGTATGTATTTGTACGCTTGGCCTAAAATGTAATAATTTTATTGGTGCTTTATTCTTCTTTGGAATATGTTTGAATTGTTAATTTAATTCAAAATTTAGTTTAAAATTAATATAGCTGAAAGTAGTCTCCCTAAATGTCAACGCGCTTTTGAAATATTATTATTTATCTGTTCGGATTAAATGTTCCTCAAGTAATGGTTTTTATATAAAAATATTATTTCCTAAGATGGGCATGTTTGCCTATTATTAATGCCTATGTCTACCATGTTTCGCTAAATATGTATATGTTTGCCTATTTTCGAATTATACGGAGCTATATCTACTCTCATTTCATGGAATGATTATCAATCAAATTATCCATGAACTCCTGGTGGGATTTGGTCCAAAGACGACCCCACCAGGGATAACGGCTGAAATGATATTGTGAACCTGTATGTATTTGTATGCTTGGCCTAATCTGTAATATTTTAGTGTTAATTTTTTCTTCTTTGGAATATGTTTGAAGTGGGAATTTAATATAAAATTTAATTTAAAATTAACATAGTTGAAAGTAGTCTACCTAAATGTCAACGCGCTTTTGAAATATTATTATTTATTTGTTCGCTTAAATGTTCCAAGTAATGGTTTTTATATAAAAAAATTATTTCCTAAAACGGGCATGTGTGCCTATTATTAATGCCTATGTCTACCATTTTTCGCTAAATATGTATATGTTTGCCTATTTTCGAATTATACGAACTATATCTACTCACATTTCATGGAATGAATACCAATCAAATTATCCATGAACTCCTGGTGGGATTTGGTCCAAAGACGACCCCACCAAAGATAACGGCTGAAATAATATTGTGAACCTGTATGTATTTGTACCCTTGGCCTAATCTGTAATAATTTTATTGGTGATTTATTCTTCTTTGGAATATGTTTGAATTGTTAATTTAATTCAAAATTTAGTTTAAAATTAATATAGCTTAAAGTAGTCTCCCTAAATGTCAACGCGATTTGAAATATTATTATTTATTCTGTTCGGATAAATGTTCCTCAAGTAATGGTTTTTATATAAAAAAATTTATTTCCTAAGATAGACATGTTTTCTATTATTAATATGTCTATCATGTTTATCTAAATATGCATATGTTTGCCTATTTTCGAATTATACGGATCTATATCTACTCACATTTCATGGAATGAATATCAATCAAATTATCCATGAACTCCTGGTGGGATTTGGTCCAAAGACGACCCCACCAGGGATAACGGCTGAAATAATATTGTGAACCTGTATGTATTTGTACGCTTGGCCTAATCTGTAATAATTTTATTTGTGATTTATTCTTCTTTGGAATATGTTTGAATTGTTAATTTAATTCAAAATTTTTTAAAATTAAAATTAATATAGTTGAAAGTAGTCTACCTAAATGTCACGCGGCTTACAAATATTTTTATTTATTTGTTCGTTTAAATGTTCCTCATGTAATTGTTTTTATATAAAAAATTATTTCCTACGATGGCCATGTTTGCCTATTAAAAATGCATATGTCTACCATGTTTTTCTATATATGTATATGTTTGCCTATTTTTGAATTATACGGAGCTATATCTACTCACATTTCATGGAATGAATATCAATCAAATTATCCATGAACTCCTGGTGGGATTTGGCCCAAAGACGACCCCACCAGGGATAACTGCTGAAATGATATTGTGAACCTGTATGTATTTGTATGCTTGGCCTAATCTGTAATAATTTTATTGGTGATTTATTCTTCTTTGGAATATGTTTGAAGTGGGAATTTCATTCAAAATTTAATTTAAAATTAATATAGCTGAAAGTAGTTTACCAAAATATCAACGCGCTTTTGAAATATTATTATTTATTTGTTCGCTTAAATGTTCCACAAGTAATGGTTTTTATATAAAAAAATTATTTCCTAAAACGGGCATGTTTGCCTATTATTAATGCCTATGTCTACCATGTTTCGCTAAATATGTATATGTTTGCCTATTTTCGAATTGTACGAACTATATCTACTCACATTTCATGGAATGAATACCAATCAAATTATCCATGAACTCCTGGTGGGATTTGGTCCAAAGACGACCCCACCAGGGATAACGGCTGAAATAATATTGTGAACCTGTATGTATTTGTACCCTTGGCCTAATCTGTAATAATTTTATTGGTGATTTATTCTTCTTTGGAATATGTTTGAAGTGGGAATTTAATTCAAAATTGAATTTAAAATTAATATAGCTGAAAGTAGTCTACCTAAATGTCAACGCGCTTTTGAAATATTATTATTTATTTGTTCGCTTAAATGTTCCTCAAGTAATGGTATTTATATAAAAAATTTATTTCCTAAGATAGACATGTTTTCTATTATTAATATGTCTATCATGTTTATCTACATATGCATATGTTTGCCTATTTTCGAATTATACGGATCTATATCTACTCACATTTCATGGAATGAATATCAATCAAATTATCCAGGAACTCCTGGTGGGATTTGGTCCAAAGACGACCCCACCATGGATAACGGCTGAAATAATATTGTGAACCTGTATGTATTTGTAGGCTATTGTGAACCTGAATGTATTTTTAGTGTTGATTTCTTCTTCTTTGGAATAAGTTTGATGAGGAAATTTAATTCAAAATTTAATTTAAAATTAATATAGCAGAAAGTAGTCTACCTAAATGTCAACGCGCTTTTGAAATATTACTATTTATTTGTTCGGATAAATGTTCCTCAAGTAATGGTTTTATTTAAAAAAAATTATTTCCTACGATGGGCATGTTTGCCTATTATTAATGCCTATGTCTACCATGTATCGCTAAATATACATATGTTTGCTTATTTTCGAATTGTACGAACTATATCTACTCACATTTCATGGAATGAATACCAATCAAATTATCCATGAACTCCTGGTGGGATTTGGTCCAAAGACGACCCCACCAAGGATAACGGCTGAAATAATATTGTGAACCTGTATGTATTTGTACCCTTGACCTAATCTGTAATATTTTTAGTGTTGATTTCTTCTTCTTTGAATATGTTTGATGAGGGAAATTTGGTTCAAAATTTAATTTAAATTTAGCCTAGCGGAAATTAGTCTATCTAATTCTCAACGCGACTTACAACTGTTATTATTTATGCGTTCGATTAGATGTTCCTGACGCAATGGTTTTTATATAAAAATTATTTCTAAGATGGGTATGTTTGCCTATTATTAATGCCTATGTCTACCATGTTTCGCTAAAATGTATATTTTTGCCTATTTTCGAATTATACGGAGTTATATCTACTCACATTTCATGGAATGAATATCAATCAAATATTTGGAATTCGGTCGAAAGACGACCCCACCAGGGATAACGGCTGAAATGATATTGTGAACCTGTATGTATTTGTATGCTTGGCCTAATCTGTAATATTTTTAGTGTTGATTTTTCTTCTTTGGAATATGTTTGAAGTGGGAATTAATATTTAATTTAAAATTAATATAGCTGAAAGTAGTCTAACTAAATATCAACGCGCTTTTGAAATTTTATTATTTATTTGTTCGCTTAAATGTTCCTCAAGTAATGGATTATATATAAAAAAATTATTTCCTACGATGGGCATGTTTGCCTATTATTAATGCCTATGTCTACCATGTTTCGCTAATTATGTATATGTTTGCCTATTTTCGAATTATACGGAGTTATATCTACTCACATTTCATGTAATGAATATCAATCAAATATTCATGAACTCCTGGTGGGAATCGGTCGAAAGACGACCCCACCAGGGATAACGGCTGAAATAATATTGTGAACCTGTATGTATTTGTATGCTTGACCTAAACTGTAATATTTTTAGTGTTGATTTATTCTTCTTTGGAGTAAGTTTGATGAGGGAATTTTGATACAAAATTTAATTTGAATTTAACCTAGCTGAAATTAGTCTCTCTAATTCTCAACGCGATTTACAACTGTAATTATTTATGCGTTCGATTAGATGTTAATGTAGCAATGGTTTTTATATAAGAAATATTATTTCCTAAGATGGGCATGTTTGCCTATTATTAATGCCTATGTCTACCATGTTTCGCTAAATATGTATATGTTTGCCTATTTTCAAATTGTACGAATTATATCTACTCACATTTCATGGAATGAATACCAATCAAATTATCCATGAACTCCTGGTGGGATTTGGTCCAAAGACGACCCCACCAGGGATAACGGCTGAAATGATATTGTGAACCTGTATGTATTTGTATGCTTGGCCTAATCTGTAATATTTTTAGTGTTAATTTTTCTTCTTTGGAATATGTTTGAAGTGGGTATTTAATATAAAATTTAATTTAAAATTAACATAGCTGAAAGTAGTCTACCTAAATGTCAAAGCGCTTTGAAATATTATTATTTATTTGTTCGATAAATGTTCACAAGTAATGGTTTTTATATAAAAAAATTATTTCCTAAGATGGGCATGTGTGCCTATTATTAATGCCTATGTTTACCATGTTTCGCTAAATATATACATGTTTGCCTATTTTCGAATTGTACGGAACTATATCTACTCACATTTCATGGAATGAATACCAATCAAATATCCATGAACTCCTGCTGGGGTTTGGTCCAAAGACGACCCCACCAGGGATAACGGCACAAAATGAAATAAATAACCTGTATGTATTTGTACGCTTGGCCTAAAATGTAATAATTTTATTGGTGCTTTATTCTTCTTTGGAATATGTTTGAATTGTTAATTTAATTCAAAATTTAGTTTAAAATTAATATAGCTGAAAGTAGTCTCCCTAAATGTCAACGCGCTTCTGAAATATTATTATTTATCTGTTCGGATAAATGTTCCTCAAGTAATGGTTTTTATATAAAAATATTATTTCCTAAGATGGGCATGTTTGCCTATTATTAATGCCTATGTCTACCATGTTTCGCTAAATATGTATATGTTTGCCTATTTTCGAATTATACGGAGCTATATCTACTCTCATTTCATGGAATGATTATCAATCAAATTATCCATGAACTCCTGGTGGGATTTGGTCCAAAGACGACCCCACCAGGGATAACGGCTGAAATGATATTGTGAACCTGTATGTATTTGTATGCTTGGCCTAATCTGTAATATTTTTAGTGTTTTTTTTTCTTCTTTGGAATATGTTTGAAGTGGGTATTTAATATAAAAATTTAATTTAAAATTAACATTAGTTGAAAGTAGTCTACCTAAATGTCAACGCGTTTCTGAAATATTATTATTTATTTGTTATTTTAAATGTTCCACAAGTAATGGTTTTTATATAAAAAAATTATTTCCTAAAACGGGCATGTTTTGCCTATTATTAATGCCTATGCCTCTACCATTTTTCGCTAAATATGTATATGTTTGCCTATTTTCGAATTGTACGTGAACTATATCTACAGAACACATTTCATGGAATGAATACCAATCAAATTATCCATGAACTCCTGGTGGGATTTGGTCCAAAGACGACCCCACCAAAGATAACGGCTGAAATAATATTGTGAACCTGTATGTATTTGTACCCTTGGCCTAATCTGTAATAATTTTATTGGTGATTTATTCTTCTTTGGAATATGTTTGAATTGTTAATTTAATTCAAAATTTAATTTAAAATTAATATAGCTGAAAGTAGTCTACCTAAATGTCAACGGGAATCTGAAATATTATTATTTATCTGTTCGGATAAATGTTCCTCAAGTAATGGTTTTTATATACAAAAAATTTATTTCCTAAGATAGACATGTTTTCTATTATTAATATGTCTATCATGCCATTTTGAATAAATATGTTTGCCTATTTTCGAATTATACGGATCTATATCTACTCACATTTCATGGAATGAATATCAATCAAATTATCCAGGAACTCCTGGTGGGATTTGGTCAAAGACGACCCCACCAGGGATAACGGCTGAAGTGATATTGTGAACCTGTATGTATTTGTATGCTTGGCCTAACCTGTAAAATTTTTATTTGTGATTTATTCTTCTTTGGAATATGTTTGAATTGTTAATTTAATTCAAAATTTAATTTAAAATTAATATAGTTGAAAGTAGTCTACCTAAATGTCACGCGGCTTACAAATATTTTTATTTATTTGTTCGTTTAAATGTTCCTCATGTAATTGTTTTTATATAAAAAAATTATTTTCCTAAGATGGCCATGTTTGCCTATTAAAAATGCATATGTCTACCATGTTTTTCTATATATGTATATGTTTGCCTATTTTTGAATTATACGGAGCTCTATCTACTCACATTTCATGGAATGAATATCAATCAAATTATCCATGAACTCCTGGTGGGATTTGGCCCAAAAGACGACCCCACCAGGGATAACTGCTGAAATGATATTGTGAACCTGTATGTATTTGTATGCTTGGCCTAATCTGTAATAATTTTATTGGGGATTTATTCTTCTTTGGAATATGTTTGAAGTGGGAATATCATTCAAAATTTAAAATTAATATAGCTGAAAGTAGTTTACCAAAATATCTCAACGAGATTTTGAAATATTATTAGTTATTTTGTTCGCTTAAATGTTCACAAATAATGGTTTTTATATAAAAAAATTATTTCCTTAAAATGGGCTTGTGCCTATTATTAATGCCTATGTCTACCATGTTTCGCTAAATATGTATATGTTTGCCTATTTTCGAATTGTACGAACTATATCTACTCACATTTCATGGAATGAATACAAATCTAATATCCATGAACTTCTGGTGGGATTTTGTCACAAGGCAACCTCACCAGGGACTTCGACTGAAATAATTTTATTGCCCTGTAAATAATTGATGCATAATAATTGATAATAATTGATGCATCATACATAAATTTTGAATAAAAATTCACTCATCATACATATTCTTTAAGAATATGTATGATGAGTGAATTTTATTCAAAATTTAATTTAAAATTGACATAGCTGAAGTTTGCCTCTATTTATATATCTCATCTCGAGAGTTACAAACTTTTCTATTTATTCGTTTGTATTATATAAAAGTTTAAATATAAGAAATACACGAATAATAGTTTTCCGTGGAAGGATTCAAGAAATAATCTCACCCATTTAGATGAAAAATAATTATTATTTATATCAAGATTCCTTATTATTAAAATCGCCACTGAAGTTTCCCATAAGTGTTGTATTTTAAGTGTACTTAAGTGCGGTGTGTTTTCTTTCTTTGTTATTTAGTTTCCAAGTGAATTACCGTGCTAATTTCTTAAAATTACTGTCCTTATTATAAAATGCTAAGGAATTATAATTGTTGTAGGCTATTGGAGAGAGTATAATAATTGGATAGAATTATTGGAGAGCAAGTTATGCAGACAGGTTTGCTTAGCTGTCGCAATGTTCCACTAATTACAGCAATTCGCGTAGGATATTAATATAAGAAGAAAACGATATACCTTAATATAATAATTAAAATGAATTACTTAATATCAATTTTAATACTTTAATACCATTCTAAAAATTATTTAGAAATACGCTATTATTTTTCAAAAATTAAAACATTTTTCTTTTTGTAAGAAAAATAATGTGAGATATATATGGGGTGCTATTTGATTCTAGGACCTAGGATTCTAGGAGTGACAAAGTGGTTACGTTTGCATTTCAATTGGAGACGCTAACCGTTCATTGGCGCTAGCGTGGTGACGAAAATATTCGTCAAGTCCAACTATTTAATTGGAACCAAATGGATTCTCGTTCCACCAGCACCCATTATTACATTAGGACTGTTCTTAAAAAACACAATTTAATAAAAATGGACAAAAATTCCTTACTTTTCCTGCATTCTTTTTCATTTGGTTGAAATCTAGAATATTGTAGCTCAAGGAAGTCACCATCTTGCAACCCGAAATATTTGTCCAATGTTCCGCCAATTTCTTAAGTGTTGCAATACTCTAGAGGAATACTCTACAAACATCCCCTAGCACAGCCGGGATTCGAACACGATACCTGTGGTACCGAGTGCCAGAGCGCTAGCCACTCGCCCACTATGTTCTGGCCCCAATTTAATAGTTATTTGCAGAATTTTTGAGTTATAGTAAATAGATAACATAAATATATATTCTATTATATATTTATTCCGATTATTCTGAAATTATTGATTATTCTGAGTTGTTCTTGTAACGCATGTCCGCTACTGATACAGAAAGTAAACAATTTTTAAGATGTTGACACAAAAAAAAAAAAAAATTGGCGTATTAGCTAATAATTTTGGCGTAATTTTATCGCAACAACGATTATTATTTTTGCCCGAATGATAAATTTATGTGAATTAGCAAAGCATAATTCCACATAATAATTTGGCTATAAAGCGATTAATTTTGACGTAAAAAAGCAATTTAGGAATAAATTTTTGGTGAAATAAGGATATATTTTGAGGTTAAATTTGCAATATGTGGCGTAAAAAGAAAACTTTAAATTTTGCTATAATAGTGGTAAATTTTTGGCAATAAAGTGATATAAATTCGCCTAAAATATTAGGCATAATTTTAAGCCTAATATAGGCATAATTAGGCCTAATATAGGCATAATTGGTTTGGCATAATAGTACTAAATTTGGTGTAAAAACGATAGCAATTGGCGCAAAAATATTCAAGAAATATTTTTTTTTTTAGTGATAAAAATTTGGCAATGCATTAAATTTTGGTATAAAAACAATTTAAAAATCATAATTCGCTTAGTGAAAAAATTGGCTAGAAAGCGATAAACGTTGGCGATAAAGAATTTCAAGCATTAAAATTTTGGCAGGATTGTGATAATATTTGGCTATAAAGCACTTTCAAGAATAAACTTCGATGTAATAGCTATTTGGCTACTAATGTTGGCGTAATAGCAATGTTTGGCGATAAATTTTGGTGAAATAATATTTTACATTGACATCGAACTCGGCAGCCATTTTATTTGTTTACTTGACGAACTGGCATCCCAGTAAAGGATTTTGGAATAATATCATTTTACCACGAGAATTTCCTGCATTCATTGCTATGCTCATTTGTTGTCTATTAGTTGGTGCATTCATTTCTATGCTTACTTGGCGATTTGGCGTCCTAGCGATGCATCTGGCACAAAAGGTAGAGGATTATAGATTTTTACCCTTTTTTAAAAAATAATATCCATGATATTTATAGAGTGTGTTATCAATTAATCAATTTAAAAAATAATAGCTTTAAAAAATAACGATGATTGTTAGTTTTCCAGTAAAAGGCCTACTAAAACTGACTATCATACATTAGCGATATTTGTCTAGGTCATTATAATAGTAAGGGGGCCCTGAAATACATTATTTAACAAAACCAATAAATTTGCCATTTTAAGAAAACAAAGTGACGTAATGAAAAAAAAAATATTTTTCTGTTTGAGAAACCCTAGGGGAAAAAAATGGTGCTGCGTGCCAAACATCATGATATACTATGGCTGTCTATTATTTGGCGGCATTTTTTACATTTGGAGGGACAATCGCCGCCTCTAACGAAAAGTACGAAAATAAATTATAAGTCTGAAATTGAGAGGTAAATATTGTACCAAGATTATTTATAAATGTGTAAATAAATATTTTAATTTTTTATAATTATAAGTTGCATAAAATTTTGATTTGATGTAAGTGGATCTTTTTATCTACAAATACACCAAATATACACTGTACAAAGCAAATATATCTTAGTTTCTATATTGAGAGATTTGGTGATTTTGGCAAGTAATTTGGCACTGTTTGCGATCGATTCGGTAAACTTATGCTAAATGCTCCATATACAAAAGTACTTAAAAAGTACAATTCCGTTTAATTAGAAATATTTAATTACATATGAGTATCACATCTTAAAATTTTTGCTTTAGGAGAAACTTATAAGAAACTTTGTTTAACAATTTAAATTTTAAAGGAAGATAATTTTTTTTTAAATTTAATCACGACTCAAATGTTAATTTACATAATTATCAAATTATTATATTTACCCTACACTCATTTTAAAGTAATTAAGATTTGAAGTTAAAAGTATATTTACGTTTATCGTAAAAAAAATTAAGGTAATTACCTTTATTCGTCATCCCGATCTCAAAAAAAGTAAATTTAGGCATTTGATAGTAAATTACATTGAGTGCTTCAATTAAAAAAAGCAAGTTATTTGATTAGCATTTCCAAATATTTATATTAAAAGTATAAATTACGAACCCGTGAGGCGTGGTGGATGGCAATCTTGCAAATTCAAGGGAAAATAGTTCTTGATGTGACTGTACGTTTCTCTTCATCAGTAGGTTAACATGATTTTTCAAGATGGCGGAGAAATACGTCTTCACTCGATGCTAGTCAGGTAACAACTGATTTTTTTCACTGTTCCAAGAGTGAAATGCTTTGTTTAGAAGTAGCTTCTCAATAATGTTACTGACAATATTGTTATTAATCAAAGTAACAATGCTTGTTTTGTTGTATACATTATTCTTATGCTTTATGCTATTATATTGTTATTTTAACAATATAATAGCAAGAATATATATATATATATATATTAATTATTTATTGTTTTTCTCCCTACCTCTTTTTTAAGGGGGCATGAAAAATACTATTTTATATTTGAAAAATATGTTTATGTATGTAAAATATGAGTATATTTCAGAAATTTCAAATCCCTTAGTACAGATATAGTTCTTTCCTCATTTGTAGGGTACAAGTACACAACTGAAACATGACAGTTGTGGACAAAAATTCTTTTTTTTTTTTTTTTAAACATTAAAATGAAATAACTCACTGAGGGTTTTGTAAAAGTTTCTTAAAGTTCAGAAAATAGTTAAACCATAAATAAAGATACATAATTATCGATATTTTAATAAGAGTTATATTTTATTTTCTCGTTCGTTTACACTACAATTCTATGACTCATTACATTTTCTATACTTTTCTGTTTTCGTCCAGAAATAAGAGAATAGGACAACTGTTCTAAAGGAGTTACTTTTTTAGAGTAAGGAATGATATACTGTAATTTGCAATTCGGTTTTCGGCCATGCAAAACCATGATGGACAGCTCGCTCTCAGTTTTGGTCGGTTTAAAATTAGAACTGAATAAAAAAACCGAACCGAAAGTTCTACGAAGGGCACGATATAATTCATATATTACTTTCGATGGACTCAATAAAAAGACGAAAACAAAAGAGGGTAGGGTGTTCGCAATTCGCTCATGATGTGGGCACAATGCACCCTGGACAAAATTAAACCTGCTGTCTAGTATTTCAATGGCAAAGGAGCTTAGAACATAGTCTCTTGAATACAAAAACATGGCATTCAGAGGAATTGATAATATTTCAAATTGTTATATTTATAAAAATTAACGATATAGTATTATAAAGACATTAAAAGAAAAAGAAAAAAAATTGCAAAAATTACGTTATAAATGTTTTATACGTTTGCTTTCTATACCTATGTATAATATTAATTTTTATTTTAATGTTTAATAGTAATTTTCTTCATTTAATCTTACCAGTATTTCATGACTCACGTTCTGGGACAAGTAGTTAATTGGATTTGGTATATGATTCATTGTTTTCACGATATGGTAAACACATATCATTCTGCCATAAAGCAATGCCAACAAACTTATATTTCAATCATATGCGTCATGTCAATGAAAATAAATAAATAATGATGAATAATGAATATGCGTCGATTGAAAATGTGTATTGAATTACGATCCGTTGTAATGCATCATTCCACTGCCTGAACCGCTTGCCGGCACTGCATTGAATGAATTTTTAGGATGAAGTAATTTTGAATGAAGTCGATCTGAAAAAACTGATTTGCATATCGTATGGGATAAAACCCGGAAAACTCCCATAAGGTAGTTCGACTCACTAGGCAAGATGCTGAACATTACAAATGCCATCGAGCCTCCTCGTTTTAAAACAGTGTCTACGACAACGCCGCCAGCGGATTGAACCTCAGGCCTAATGCTCACCAGGTGCGCACGTTACCATTGAGCCACGAGTCGAGTATACTTGCTTTTAAAATTTTGAATAGACAAAACGGATTTACTGTTATTAACGGACAAATAGACAAACTGGATGATTTTACATCAAAATTATTAGTTAATTAAAAAAGAAACTTATTTTTCTTAAATATATTAAAAGCATTTTTTTTTAAGTTTCAATAATCTGAAATTTTTTTTTTTAAATAATGTAAATAGTATGTGTCTGAATTTGTTTCTGGACAACATTGAGTCATTAATTTAATAGTTTATATAATCATTTAAAATTAGACAAAAAGGGCT
The DNA here is from genome assembly GCA_021605095.1 of Caerostris extrusa. Classification (NCBI taxonomy): domain Eukaryota; kingdom Metazoa; phylum Arthropoda; class Arachnida; order Araneae; family Araneidae; genus Caerostris; species Caerostris extrusa. Next base: position 80,468 of record BPLR01014093.1, read on the forward strand.
TGAAAAATAATATTTGGTTTTGCAAGGTTTAATGGTAATTTTTGCAATTTTATTTTGAAATTATACTTTTTTTTTTATAAATAAGCGAAAAATCGTACAAAAAAATTTCGTTGTAAGACCACTTATGATCCAGTGGTGGCTGGGTGTCTCAGGTTTAACTCGAACATTCACTCATACTCCCTATGACATAAAAATACTTCATTTCCGTTTTCCAAGCACATTCATTTCCATTAACATTTAGCCATGCATAAAGTTTTAATAGTAATTTTTGCAATTTTATTTTGAAATTATATATATCATCATCATCTTTGGCGCAACAGCCGAGAGTGGGCCAAGGCCGTCTACCTACTAGTAGATTTTGAGACGAGAGATGTTTTTCTTTTTTACGGGGTAGGGTTGTCAGCTCTAGGCCCAACGCTCAACAGTCCTATGAGACCGGGACCTACGGTTTGAAGTGGATTCCGAACAACTACAAACAGCCATGGCACCGCCGGGACTCGAGTCCGAAACCTGTGGGTACCTACCGAAAGAGCGTTAGCCACTCGGCCATTCCGGCCGAGTATATATATATATATATATATATATATATATATATATATATATATATATATATATATATATATATATATATATATATATATATATATATATATATATATATATATATATATATAGAGAGAGAGAGAGATAGAGAGAGAGAGAGAGAGAGAGAGAGAGAGAGAGAGAGAGAGAGAGAGAGAGAGAGAGAGAGAGAGAGAGAGAGAGAGAGAGAGAGCGACTTATGACCCAGTGGTCGTACGTTAACGAAACAGTAACCAGTAACATTTAACATTTAGCTATGCTACTATTCCCCTTAACAATTAGTTATGCATAAAGTTAAAATCTTCTAAGTAATCAGGACCTTTTCGGCTTTTAAGCTATTGCGAGACAGGGTTTCATTTGCGGATGCGGAAATATTCAGTAGAAAACCGATTCTCTGAGAAGAATGTCTTCAAACGCGCAATTCGTTCCATTGTAATGGCCCTCCATTACCAGAATTACATGTTGAATACGTGAGTTGAAAGCTGGTAACACTTATCTGATAAGAGGTGTGCCATTACTTTGGAAGAGAGGTCGACATGCATCCAATCGAGCAGGATTTTAGATACTAATTTCAAATGATTTTGTAAACAAGGACGGTTGGACGAAATCTTCGTTATTAAGTCCAATCTCTGATTTGTTAGTATTTATCATGTTATGTAAACTTGAATAAAATGAACATTATATTTCTGAGCAGAAGGAAAGAGTTCATCTAATTCAAATGGGAAGAATCCCCTGAGAAATTCATGTTAAAAGTATGAATTCACACGCGCATATTTGTATCTGAAATTAAGATTGGCTCATTTAAAAAATACTTGACCCTATCCTTATTTAAATTTTCAGATCATGAAATTGAGCCTCATTTGTACCTTATGAATGCTAAGTTGCTGTTTTTATTTATTTATTTATTCAATTTACACTATCAAGTCTTCTCATTTAGAAGGAATTAATTGCTCAGCAGTTCTTGGATGTTAAAACTAAAATAATCAAATATTATTTTATCGTTTAAAATTATCTTCTGCAATTCAGACTATTCAACATGATGAACTCTTTTTATTAGTGTAGATAGAACGTACACTATTTAAATTGAAATAATATAAGTATGGTGCTCATACAAAACTTACTTATAAAAATGGTAAACATAATTGTATTAACATTTTCGGTGCCTGTGGCGTAAGGATGTTTTGCATTATGTATGCGCATTAGAAAAGGGTTTTTCTAAAGAAAACGATTTACTTTTTACAACGAATAAGGTATTGCTAAGAAATATTTAGGGATTCCTTGATAGAATATTTTGACTAGCGCCAGCGTGTAACAGGCACTAGAAGATAAAATTATTTCCTAAATGCCAAAAGTAATGTCACTTGTGTGTGATAGGCGAAAATGAAACAAAATAGTGAAAATAAATAACAAAATACATTATATTTGTAGGATACTTTATCACTCACAATTATTTAATGTAAATGAATTATAAAAATGGGTGCAATGCTATGATTGCTGCAAATATTATTTTGAATATTTTATTTAATGATCACATTCGCACATACTCGTCCGAAACCAATAAATTTCGAATTTCATCGTCTGTAAGAAGTTTATCAGAATGCATTTTTTGTGGGGTGGGGGCGAAGGCCCTGCAAAACTATCATTCTGAGAACTATCGTCGTTGTAACTCATTGACTGCTGCAATTAAGACTATTTTACGTGATGAACTCTTTTATTGGTGTTGATAGAGGATAAAATATTTTAATTGAAATAATAATAGTTTTATTAAACTATAAATTTGAAACCACAACGATCTTCTAACTTTTACTCCACGCCACTGCCAGAAGACACACCTAACGTACAGTGTCTATTGAAGGGTTGACGAAATATTGAGGTGCTCCTCTTCCCGCACAAACGCGTGACTGGCCACTGGGACATCATATCGCGTTATAACATCGTCTTTTTCACACGTTATACCAAACATCATATAACCAAATCAAACACTGGCGCGTGATTGGCTCTTCAGCGTTGACACCACATTACACGTTGGAGCGAGATCGGCAGTGTTAAGTGTTTTGTTATATTTAGAAAGGACTGCTAAAGGCATGAAATATAATAACGCGAACTGTTACTCACAAATTTTTGGGATTTTTTTTTATTTATTTATTTAAGAAGTAAATTTTCAAAATAGAAAAAAAAAAAAGACATTGAACAAAAAAAAAAAAAAAAAAAAAATTGGACAAAAATTCAAAATTCTATTTTTAAATGAAAAAGATTATTTCTCATAAATTAATAAATCATTTAATTTATATAATATCTCTCTCAATATTAAACCTTCACAAGCCGTGTAGTCCCCAAAAGATAAATATATTTCTTATAACCCAGCTTTAAGAGCAAAATGTGGCATTCCTTCTTTTTGACTTCGCAGGCAGTTTAACCTTTTACTTTACTTGTAACTTTTTGAATAGGTTTCATTTCCCTTCTAATATCTTCTTGTAGGCTAAAAATCCTTTTTTTTTTATGCCCAACAGTCACAATATAGAATAACGAGTCATAACTCGAATATAATCAAAAGTAAAAACAAATAAGACTTTAAAAGTTTTTGTTTAAGTTTTTATCTCTGCCGTTTACATTTCCGTGGAATGCACAATTCTAACAATTCTTTTTTAAAAAAATTTTAAAATTTAATGCTTAAAATAATAATTTATTTAAAATAATTTTTAATGATAATAACAAAATTTTATTTGAATTATTTTTTTTTTTAAATTTATTTTTTATGTTATAATGTTTCATATATATATATATATATATATATATATATATATATATATATTAGCATATATATATTTCTTTTAAAACGCTTGAGTTTTACAATTATTTTATAATTATAGCCATTAAATAAGATTTAAATAGCTATAAAATATAATATGATTTCTTCGGAATGCATATATAAATATTATAAATTTACTAGTTGACCCGGCAAACGTTGTTTTGCCATATACATGATTTCTATAAAATAGTTTTTGAGTTAAATAAAAAAAAACTTATTATAAGTGTATGGAAATGTGGTTATTATTGGAAGAGGAATGGAATGTTGCAGACAATGACGGCCTATATAATACACTAACCATTTATTTATTTCATCCTTTATACTTTATTAAATTAACAAACATATTTTAAATTACATTATATAATAGCTGTATATACTTCAAAAATAGTTATTTACATATTTACTACTAATTATGGCAATTAAAAAATAATCAGCATCAGTCTCTAAGTGCAATGGAGTGCACAATATTTTTGGTTAGTCCGTCTTTAGCCAACACAAACAAACTGGAGGGTTTACCCACACGCGAACATGCCATGTATAGTTGTCCATGGGAAAACATGGTGTACCCAAATCTAAGCCACAAACAGACATCGTTTGGCCTTGCGACTTATTGATTGTTATTGCGAATGCCAATCTAATTGGAAATTGAATAAGTTTGAATTCAATTGGCACATCTGTGGGAATAATAGGGATTCGTGGCCGCAATATATTTTCGCCTCGGTACTTGCCATTCAAAATGCTGGCTTCGATAACGTTTTTTATTATTTTTTAATTACTAATCGTGTTCCATTGCACAGCCGTGGTGGGTTCAAATTACGAATCAAAATAACCGGAGATCCAACCTTTAATTGTAAATGATGCGGTGGCATGCCTGGCAATCCAATGAATTCAAAAACTCAATTGGATAATTTACAGCTTCATTGGCATCGCAAACTGTATCGATAGATTTGCATGACACCAAGTCCCCTGGCAACAACTGTTGTATCTTGGAATTTAAACCATTGACGTCCACATTTTTGATGCCAAAATTGCTCTTTCTGCCAACCAATCAAGATTTTTGAATTGTGTGCATACATCGGGAAATATGTGGTCGATGAAACTATTTTGCGAGTCGATTATTGTGCAGAAATCTGTCGGCAATTTTATGCATTCAGTATTTTCATGTACAGCAACTTTTCCATCGCCAATATCTAACAGTTGTTTTGAGAATGTTTCAGCGGATGGATCTTGAAGCATTTGAACTCGCATGTTAACTTTTAGTTGTAATTTTTCAACATTACGCCACAGTGACGATGATTTTAAGCAATGCTCTGATCTCATCAGCGTACGTTGAACTTGGAATGACAGGAAGTGTTTGCCTGAAATGACCTGAAAGGAGTAGCAGAGTGCCGCCAAATAGTTTGTCGCTGTTTTTTATATCCTTCAATGTCCTGTTCAATGCCTCAAGCGAATGTTTGTGTGCCATAGTGCATTCATCCCAGATGATAATTTTACACTGTTTCAGCGCTGTGGCCATGGACGATTGTTTCTTTTATATTGCACACTGCATCTGGGTTATTTTGAATATTCAGTGGCAGCTTAAATGCTGAATGAGCTGTTCTGCCTCCATCTAATAAAGTAGCTGCAATCCCAGATGATGCAACGGCCAATGCGATGCCATTTTTTGATCGTATGTCGGCAAGAAGTAGCGAAATGATAAATGTTTTGCCAGTTCCACCTGGTGCATCCAAAAAAAAATCCCCCTTGACCTGCCGAAACTGCCAGCATAATGCGGTCGTAAATGGTTGTTCATCAGTCAGTAGTGGGACATTGCGAGTAACAATCGCTGCCATTTCTACAGTATTGTACTGCAGTTCACGACTCATATCAGTGTTGATTAAATCAGATGCATTTCGATTTGGTGAACTCATACCAAAAATGATTGATTTGTAAATTGACAATGACAATGCAAAGATCCTCGATAGCAATCAATGCTTCATTGTACATTGCGTCGCTGAATGATATCGTTAGATCGGTGCACCTTGTACGATGTCGATGCAATATATCTTCAGTCATTGAATCTTTGTGATTATCCCACAACGTTTGTGCTCGAGCCGGGAAACATGTAGTCAACACTATAGCGAATAGTAGACGAATTTGTGTTCCTGTACAGCTTAATGCTGCTTCAGTAAGCATACTGCCCCAATGATTGTCGTCTTCTAGCAAGTCTAGTGCAAGACATGCATCTTTATTCGTTGGATACTGTTGTCCATTTACTTTACGTATATTTTGAAATGACAATGGGCCGGTGACATTAACTAACAACAGTCGTAGATAAAAGCAGTCAGTCTGCTTTGGATTGACTGTATATACACGACCTAAATTGTTCGATTTGAATAAACCGGGGCAGGCATCAACTGGTGTACCTTGCTTGCGGGGCATCCATTTTTTGATTGAGTCCACGTAAAATAGCATGGTACTTCCGAATAGAGTAGTGTTTGTGCGAAGGCACCAAAAGCATCCGCACGATTACACAATTCAAAAAATTCGGTCAGTGTAGTTTTTGGTGGATTTATAGCACGATCAAGCGCTGTCTCATTAGTGAAAAAAAATGCGCGCTGGCCGTTTTCAAGATGGACAGCTAAATGGATAACTGCTGGATCCCGTTTATGAATTGGGAAACCGAAGATACGCCAGACAGCTTCATTGGAGCTGATGTACCGGCCAATTTGGTAATTCGTTATTTCATCGTTGTTATTCAATGCAGGAGCATTCACATTGGTATTTTCAATTCTAAATACAGCCATATAACTTCCTTTATTCACATACTTGCAAATATATTTGATGCTCTTTACCGAACTGCAGAACTCAACATTAATATGAGCATTGAACGTTTTGCTCAGTAGAGGTGAATATGGTACAACCCAACGATTGTCACTCTCAATGTCTACGTTGCTGATAGTTTTAGTAAATGATTGCCCGCCATTATCGGTACTTCTTCGACGATATAGAGGATACCCGTCGAAATGTGTGACCGTATCGTTGGTGAAATCTTTAGGAAAACGCTTTGTACATTTTCCATCTACCATGCAAGACGATAAACGATTCAAATGGCCGCATGGGCCATGAATCATGTTTGTAGTGACAATATCAAACAATAATTGATCAGTAGACGAATTTGGAATTTCTGCAGAAATTAAACTATCGATGTCTTCAGGATGTATTTTGTCGATGAACCAAATCAAAATGTGAGCATGGGGTAATCCTCGCTTTTGCCACTCAACCGAATACATCCAGCAACGTGTGGGGCCAAATATATGTAATTTTTGTAATGAAGCCAATTAAAGACTTTAATTTTTGTTTAAAAACACGTGCTGTAATGTCATGACGATGTATTGCATTTTGTCCTGGTAATAGCAACGATGCAATCTCCTGCCATTTTGGATTACATGTAAACGTGATGAAAAACATGGTCGTCCGTATTCGCGCACGAAAGCCATAGCATCCTGTATGTATTCCTGCATGTGACGTGGACTACCTATGTACGATGATGGTAGAATGACAGAGTTACCAATTTCGGCAGTGTCAGCGTTGTTCGCAATAGCGTCTCGCAAGTGAATATATTCTTCCGCACGCAGCTTCTGTTGGTTATGGCGTAAGTATCGTAGTCGTTCCTCTCTCAATCTTCACGTACATGTCGACCATGAATTGTTGGCAAAGCTCACGACATCGTAGAATGACGTTGTCTTGACCGCATCTAATCATCAAACGATACGCATAATAATCCTTCGAGCTAACATTCTTGTTTGTTTCGGCTCCTGTAATAAGATATTTAAATTAATTGAAAATAAGTAATCATGTTCTTATTATTAAGAACATTATTCATTATTATTATTATTCATTATTGAATAACGTACCTGTTACGGGATCTCGTTGTTTAATGTTTATGAAATATCCGTCTTGTCCCTTCCAGAAAATTAGCGGATATTGGAGAGCGTCATATGAACGGTGGGTATCAGCAATGAACTGAAGATAATTATCTCTTCTTCGAATCACGATTTGTCGCGAAGCTGAACGGTCGCCAACCATGATTCCGGCAACGTCGTCAACAACAGGTGCATTGAATCTACGTATGTGCTCTCCAGCTGGTGTTTTATCAGGATTGATGATAATAGCGTGATTATCACTTAGTAATTTGGGCATGTGAGATTTAAATAATTTTAAAAGTTCATTGTGCTCATTCAACAGAGCGTCCAGCTCCCTGACAATGCGCCTGGCAAAAGGTGAATTGAGGTTATTGTAGCCGCAACGTGCATCCACGCGATTGGCGAGTGCGTTCGGAGTCCTCACCACCCATAAAATAAATTTGTAAAAATTTATAAGATTCGTCTGGCATTGGCAGCAGTGAGCCCACTTTGTGAAAAACTTGGCCTTTGATTTTGAACGTTGAATTAAATTGTTGACCGTTTGCAGCATTATTTTGAACTATTTCTGTTGCTCCGAACGATGTCATTTGGAAGCATGAATTAAATGTGCGAATTGACTTCAGGAACAGGCTAGAATCTGGATCCGTACCGATTAGTAAGCCGTACAATGGTTCAGGTGGTGTTTCAATTTCTGGTAGTTGCACTTTTCCTGATGCGCAACACAATCCGACTGGTTCATTTTTGAATTTAAGTGCATGACAATGCGGACATTCTTTGTCCATAGTACCAATGTCCACTTTGAAATGAGCGTAATATTCAACATCGGGCTCATACTGGAATGCTAGTCGAAGGAATGAATCCGATGTAAATGCTCGATGTACTTGTTGGCGTTGTTGGTCAATTGCTCTACGTGTGTTGACTACGTATCGCCGCGCTTGTCTTTGTTCTAATCTTCTTTGTCGATTTCGTTTATCTCGTGCCTCTTGCGATTGTGATCCACGAAAGTGCGCCATGCTCACACGCACATCTGCATTGTCTTCTTGGATTTGTTCGTCTTCTATGTGCTCTTATATTTTTGCATGCCTGCACTTTTTTTCGTGCGACGACCCAAATTGGCCCCTTTGCGTCTTGCTGGCATTATTAACTCTAAATAAAACATATAAATATATGAAATTAAAGTACTTAATGGTGAAAAACAGTAAAAATATAATTGTATTTTTAACGTAAAAACAAAAGTCACTAACAGTCATAAAATTTTACGTTATCTCTCTCTTTCCAAATAAAATTTATGCTTTCGATAATCTTATGCTTTCGAATTGCAAATAACACTTACTTTACTGGAATCCCAGATTCGCCACAATAAAGTAAATTACAAACAATTACACTTGTAAGTTAAAACGCAATTAACTTGTAAGTTAAAAACCATCTTTATTTTCTTAGAACAAAAAATACACTTGTAAGTTAAAAAAACAATTACACTTGTTGCCAGCCTTCTTTATTTTCTTAGAACAATAATTAACAATTTGCTTAACTAAACATTAAATATAATTTAATGCTACACGTGCAAAGAATATAACTTAACAAAACATTAACTTAAAACAACTTAAGACATTAACACGCGCTGCACGTGCCAATATAACAGTATTTGTTCTCTTATTATTTGACTTACCTTTAACAATGATAAAAAACGCGTATATTTATTTAACACGTAAATATTTCTCTTTTAAATTAAAAACTACTCCCACAAAAATGTTGCGTATTATATATACAGGTAAAGTTAACAACACGTGTTGGTTTATATAAGATCAC
>BPLR01014094.1:0-57606 GCA_021605095.1 Caerostris extrusa
GTTACGTATTGCTGTTTAATGACGAGCATAATACGCATGAAAAATTTAACTCTAACAACAACAAATACTGAAAATGAATCACTAACATAGTAAACATCCCACGGTTACCCTCGGTAGTTATGTTTGATAAAGAGTATCGCATATGTATGTATGTCGATGTACATATCCTGAATCAAACATATGATTTTTATCCTGAAAATTCCCCAGGAATGGAATAGTCTAGAAATTATAGATAATGGCAGAAAAATGGCGGTTTTGGGCCTTGCTACTTACTGGAGTAAACAAGGTATTACTACTTACTGGAGTAAACATGGTATTACTACTTACTGGAGTAAACATGGTATTACTACTTACTGGAGTAAACTGAGTATGGGCCGAAGGCTGAAAGGTTTGGAGACCCCTGGTCTATACTAAACATTCATTTCTGAAGAGAGGAATATATTTGCGAATTTCAATAGGATACACAAATTTGACTGTATGCTAACTCAAAAATTGTATGTTTACTAGTTTACTAGTTTTGAATAAATCCCCTTATTTAAATTATACTTAGTATATCCGTTTCTCAAATCGTTTTTATCTCGTGTCTCTTTTTTTGATTTTCAAATAAATGTTTTAAAAGCTCAATTATAAAAAAAACGATTTTTATTTAGTAACCAATAACTTTTTCCTGATTTTTACTTTGCACCGCATAAAAAAAACTAATGTATGAAAAAATAAATGAAATTAAACGAATTTCGAAAATCCATGAATTTGAATATGGAAAAAATATGCTCATTTTCTTTATTTTTATGAACCAATTATGTATAAAATGAAAAATTTGCATCTTTAAGAAAATGGTTTAAATTTTTGCTTTCTGCTATCTGCTATCTGCTATCTATCTGCTTTATGTAAAGATAGATGAACAATAAAAATGTTAACACATTAAACTGATTAAATTTTAATAAAAAAATTATCACATCGTAAAAATATCATATTTTAATTATAATTAACTTATAAAACTAAAAATTTTCATGAAAGCTGTAGAAAACAAATTTGATCTTTTAAACATAAAGAAATGTTTCGTTTATATGATAATCTTTAGCATGCCTTTTTAATAATAAAAAATTTTCACGAATCTCAAAAATACCTCTAAATATTTTAATAAATATATTTTTACATGAAATTTTAAATCTTTTAATAAAGACAGAAACATTAATTTAATTGAAAGAAATGTTTTTAAATAAATTAATTTAGTTCAGTTAAATTCTTTAATCAAATTTACTAGATGAATAGAATGATGAAATATAAAATTAAAGTTTCAAATATTACATTGTACATTTATTACTGTTCTAATATTAATAAAATGTTGTAAAAATAAATATTTTTATATAATTTTGAAATTATATAAGTCCGATGAACCAAAGTTTATAAATTTAAAGAGAGGATATGATTATTTTATACCTGATGTCTAAATACAAAAATGTCCAAATTGGATCTTTCAATTTAAATGAAATAAATAATAAAAATGGTCATGAGTTTGACAAATAGAAAGAATTGTGTCTCACAATTTTAAATATTAGGCAATAAATTATTATTAAATGAATCATAGTTCTAAGCATTTTAATTGGGATTTTAATTAGTGGAGTATTAAAAATAATTTCGGAAATCCATGAAGTTGAGTAAGAAAAATCTATTCATTATCTTTATTTTTATCAACTCATATCTACTGATTATCTTTATTTTTAGCAATTCATATCTACTCAATATCTTTATTTTTATCAACTCATATCTACTCATTATCTTTATTTTTAGCAACTCATATCTACTGAATATCTTTATTTTTATCAACTCATATCGACTCATTATCTTTATTATCAACTCATATAGACTCATTATCTTTATTTTTATCAACCTCATATTTTTATCTTTAAATTAAATCTAAAAATTATTCAATAAATTACTAGACTCTAAATGTATTACAATTACAAGTCTGTCTTCTACCACAATGAAAATAGTTGATAGTTTCATAAAAAAACCAACATAGAATATTCTATTAGACATTAAACTTTATTTAGAGTGTTATTTTTTTTTTCAAAAAAAGGCACTTATTTCATTAAATTATAAATACCTGTTTATCAAAATATTGCCTTTTCTCATTTCTCAAGCAGAAGATAAATTTCTGTAGATTGAATGATTTTATATTTGAGGCTATCCGTGAATCATGTGGCCATCTTAAACAGAATGGAGGTGCTAGTGCAAACAACCTGCGAGTCCCTGATCTAAACAAGAGCGGAATCAGAAGGAGCAATATCTGGACAATATGGCTAGTGGACTTCCAAAGGAAGCTTTTTTTAGAAATAGCTTTTGACTTTCTTCGCAACATATAACAGAGCGTTGGAAAACCACTTTGAGCTATATTTCCACGCATTCTGGCTGGTATTATTTCAATGTTTGACTCATACGCACCCATTGCAATCAATAACGTTCACCAATAATGATTTAAGCAGCACGAGAATTGTTTAGGTGTTTACCAAGATAACTATATTTAAATTGTTTAAACCACTTTGTCGTATATTTCCACGCATTCTAGCTGTATTCTTCAATGCTTGACTTATACGCACCCATTGCAATCAACAACTTTAACTAGAAGGAGGAATTTATTGCGTATTAATATGTATTTTTAGAAAGAAAATTACGGTTTTTTAAAAGAGTTTATTGCATTTTAAAGTTTATTTTTAGAAAGAAAATTACATATTTTAAAAAGAATTTATTGCAAGTTTATTTTTGAAAAAGAATATTACATATTTAAAAAATGAGTTATTGCATTTTTAATATTTTTAAAATTAATATTATATATTTTTAAAAAAGAATTTATTGCATTTTAATACATTTCGGGTTTATTTTATAATTTTATTATTTTATACATGAAAGGTCAATATGAAAACAAAACAAAATAAATTTTAGCAGTTTTGATTTTTGTGTTAAGAAGAATGTAAGACAAGAAGTTTTAAAAGCTAAGAACCCTTATATTAAAGTTGGAAAGATTTAAAAAATTATTAAAAAAAATTAACAAATTTTTTTATCAACTCCAACGAATTCGTAATCTATATTCTGGCAAAATAAATGCAGGAATTTAAGCATAACAATTAAAAGTTAGCAATTCAACCAAATGGAAAAACATTAAGAAATTATTTATAAGATAAGAAAATAGATTTTTATTCTATAATTACTCTCCAGTGAAAGCTTAATTGTCCGCTCGTGGAAAAAAAGAAAATTTTCTTATGATATGCTAATGGAATGGGGAGGCATTTAAAGCATTCACATAAACATTCTTTGCGAAGGAATACCCATTCACAATTTTTTTAACGTCCTTTCACAAAAAGATGTTGAAGGTAAAAAATTAACTGCGAACAATAAAAATTTTTAATCTTCATTAAATGATTTGATTTAACTTTTTTTATTTTTTATGATAGTTTTTTTTTTTCTTTCTTCCAAGTTTTTTTTTTTTTTTTTTTTTCGTATAAATTTATTGTTGGGATAAAGTTAGAATTAGTAAAAATGTGTTTACAAATATTTATGTGGCACAATTATTAACAAATGATTAAATTGGTAAATGCAATGGTAAATAGAAAAGTATTTAAGGAATGCAGTTCGCAATTTAAAACAAAACAATTTTTTTTTAAATGCAATTCAATAAAATATAATTAAAAAAAAAATGCATCGTAGACAATTACATATCGCGAATATATTCTTATGTTACAAAAATGCGCGAACTAATTTTCATGGATATCTTTGGAACGATGTATAAGATGAAAATACTGCAACATCATCTGATGGCGAGTAACAATAAAGTGGATAGCGCAAACCTATTTTCCATATACGGATACATATTATTACCAATCTTCATAGCGATTGGTTGAACGGTATAGAAGTGGATAGACTGCACCACCATCTGATGGCGACTTACAACAAAAGCGGATACCATAAAAACATTCTTCATGTTTTGTCAAACACATACACAAAATTTCATCAAAAATCGGTCAAGCAGTTTATGAGGAGTTCAGTGACAAACACTTGTATATACAGTATATATACACAGTCCAGTCACATTAATGTGACCACCTGTCAAAAGCCAGAATAAACACTCTTGTATATTCTGGCTTTAAGAGGAGTGTGGAATGTGGTATTAAGTGGTATGTAAAGTGGTGTTAAGTGGAATTCTTTATATTACACTCCACTGCAATGTGCTGCCACCTGCCTTTTGTGGTTATTTCACGTTGACGTCGAAAGTAGGTGGCGGTCACATTAATATGACTGGACTGTGTATATGTATTCTTTAATTTATTACTGTCATATATTATTTGTTTTTAAAATAGCAAAATAGAAATTCTTTTATTCATTGATGAATTCTAAAGAATTAAATCATGTACATCATTTTATTATATGATGTAAGTAAATTTAAAGAGTAAAAAACTCCCTTTTATCCACAATTAATAAACTTACTCAAAGTGCATATGTAAAATACAGTAAGATGTATGTTGTTATTAAGATTTATTTTTTTATAGCAAGGATTAAGATTTAAAAATTTTTGACTATAATTTTGCTAATTATATTTAAAACTACTGGAATAGTTGTATTTCACAAATGAAATAAGTGCATGTATCTTCAAATATATACAAACACATAATATATAAAAAAAAAAACGAAATCAATCTATAAAGCCTTTTCATATCCATTTGAATATATTATGCATATGCCTGTCATTGATTAATAACAAGTAATGAAAAGATTAATTAATTTATTTATCGGTTAATTATACCTAGCTAATTGAAGGACGTTATCGTAATTACGAAGAATATTGTTGGGGACTCTTCCGCTTTGTTCAGATTGTCTAATCAGAGACCATGAGATGTAACATGGTTCAATAAACTGTAAATAAAGCAAAAGAAATAGCGGTTGATATGGCAACATTCTAAGAATCTGGAAACAAGAATGAAAGGACACATCAAATCATTTCGTAACCCTGAAAACTCTAAAAGAAATCAATTTCATTCTTGATGTGAATGAAAAACGCAGAATTGATTTTCCTGACTTCCTGGAAGAAACTGGATTGAAAGTAGAGGAAGCAATATGTTTTATTAGGTAAAATCATTTCTAATCTCCATTGATTAAAAATGAATGAGAACAGATTTGAGAATATTATCCACGAAATTTGACTGTTTTCTTTACAAAAAAAAAATTTCATTATAAGGTGAATTTATATACGAAGATTAAAATGGTGCATTTCATGGTATATTTAAATGATCATCTGGAGTGCAACGTATATGTACCACCTCATGGTACACTCCGGACAAAGTCTGATACAGCAAAATGATCTATAAACACGCCCTTCAGTCTGACTCTTCTGTGTGAGTTTCTTAGAGTTCTGTAGTGGAAGGCAAGTGATTTTGTACCATTATCATCTGTGGCATTGCTACGGCTTTTCTGGGGTCACAAGTCTCCTTTTCTGTCCTCACAATAAGTAAACTGACTCCTGTTCTGCACTGCCTTCTGTTTCTTTATGAAAGAGTCATTGGATTTCAGACTTAAGTTAATGGATTAACTGATATTATTTGTTTCTATCTTGTTCTTTGTATTTAATTTTTATTATACATATTGTCCTGTAAACTCGCTATTGGAAATAAAAAATCATGTTCTTTTTATAAAATTCAGATTGAGTGAGTCATAGGTCCCGGGCATATTTCTTAAATATAGCTTTGCGCCTAATGGCCAGCATGCAAGCTTACCATTTAAGAACAATCGAATCACTTCCATGTCAGTGCTTACCATTTAAGAACAATCGAATCACTTCCATGTCAGTGCTTACCATTTAAGAACAATCGAATCACTTCCATGTCAGTGCTTACCATTTAAGAATGTCGGTGCTTACCATTTAAGAACAATCGAATCACTTCCATGTCAGTGCTTACCATTTAAGAATAATCGAATCACTTCCATGTCAGTGCTTACCATTTAAGAACAATCGAATCACTTCATGTCAGTGCTTACCATTTAAGAACAATCGAATCACTTCCATGTCAGTGCTTACCATTTAAGAACAATCGAATCACTTCCATGTCAGTGCTTACCATTTAAGAACAATCGAATCACTTCCATGTCCATTCAAGTATAATTATGTTATATCAAGTATGTATGTTATATCTATAGGATAGAGAAGATATCTTCACAGCACTTAAAAGGTTGTCCAAGATTCTATGTGACCTTTCTCTTGCCCTTATTTCATGAAATCGGGCACCATCCAACCTCCCATGAGATAACGATGGAAAATGGAAATGTTGGCATCATACATTGTGTCAAAAGAGCGGCAGAGATATAAAAGGTATGAAGACCAGTTTAGGGACTGAAAAGGTTAAAATCTTGGAATCATGATAATTTTTATCTATATAAGAATTGTAACAGTGTAAGTAATGTTGATATGTGTAAGTATTCATTTGTTTTGTCATCATCATCATCAATAAGCCAGTGTATGTAAGAAGGAAGAGGTATCTTTCTTCCAGTTTATATAACAGGGTGTAGGGTACTAAAGTCTGTAAATTCATGTCAACTGACTTAACTGACTTTAGGACATGTCAACTGACTTAAGGACATGGTCAATCAATTTTTGCTAAATGCTCAGCACAAACTGCACTTCTCTCTTGGTCAAAGTCTACTGCACTTCTGGTGAAATTCTTTCCTAATTCCTTTTGAAATTCATGTTCTTTCATAATTCTTTTCGAATTCTACTTTGAATTCTTATTTGAATTCTTTCTGGATTCTTTTGAATTCTTTCAATTCTTTTATAATTCTTTTCGAAATCTTTTTGAATTCTTCTTCGAAATCTTTTGAATTCTTTCTTAATTCTTCTTCGAATTGTTGCATCGAAACTTCTAGAAACGTGATATACATTACAAATGGGACTCTCTAATACCTGGTAAGAACGACATCACTGCCATTGTGGCTTTTTACAAAGAATTTACAAATACAGTGATACTTCGGTATCCGTTCGCTTTGAAATAAAACCAACTTGATATGCATCTACTTTGAATACATCATTTTTTTTTTTTTTTTGGACGCTAAAAAATGTTTTAGTATACGATCTCTGTTTAGAATACAACACCCACGCTTGAAAATCTTTGTTAAATATACGAATGCCACAAATTTTGCAAAGAACTACCACCCTAACAAAGCCCAAACAAATCATAGTAGCATTGCTTGGAATGACCAGACACTGACAAAATATCCTGAGTTAAAAGCAGAAGACAAAACTCTTTGATAGATTGTTAGTTAACGTCAAATCTAATGATATTCAACTAGATCCATGTAGGGGAAAAGACAGAAAATGTAAATTTTCCATTTTATATATATATATATATATTTCATCTAACTGCTGTCTTATTTAGTATTTTAATGTTAATCAGTGATTAAATTATTTTCGACGACCCTATTACTCTTCAATATACAATATAATATATTTCATGGAACGTATTAATCGTTTTCCTTTCGTTTATTGGAGGAAATATTCGTTCAGAAGAAGCCTAAGAATCTGGAAAGGATTAAGGAAATATACCAATGCACCATCGTATATCAAAAGATTTCAATGGGAGATTTCATTTCAAATTGTGGTTGCAGCCAGCGACCAAAGTCATGCAATGAGCAAGAACATAGAAGCGATGTTTTTATCACAAATTCGTCCGCAATGTTTTGGTTCATACACCAACTCGAAGAAGCATAAGTGGAAAAAAGGCAACCATTGGCTAGAAAAAAAACCATTGAGCCAAACATTGGCTAGGCATTCTAGCAAATACATAAAAAGAAATTTAATATCCATTGAATGTTTAGCTCAATGCAGAGAAGTATTAAAATCTCTGAAAAAAACTCCAACATGCTCTTTAATTAATTGCCTGCAAATTTTGAAGCTGGTCTTTTTTTTTTTTCTTATATTATAAAACATAAATAAGGTATCAAATTCCATGTACCCAGAGCAAAATTTGTCAACATATGCACTATTTCACTTGTTATATTTTAGGTTGATATTTAAAATGCAACATAATTTTACCTATACAGAAATTTTGACATATTATTTTATATAAATATATACAAAAATAATGTATCATATTACATACATATACTGTATTTGAGGTCATATTACATAGTCTTTACTTTTAATTCTGCACATTTAGCTTCTTTACTCTGTTTTTTTAAATAATAACATTTATCAAAATATTTATTTATTTAAAATGCCTTTTATTATTATATATACAAAAATGACTTCATGTTAATAAAATCGTGCAATTTTATTAAAAATATTCACATTTAATTAAATCCATGTAATGCAATTTATGACAATTATTCAAATATTTTAGGGATATATGAGTGAACTTTCTTTATGTATTATAACGAACATTCATTTCTGTATTAGTTAAATAAAAATAAACTTTTAACTCATTATGTGTGCTACTGTTGTTTAAATAATTTCTATTACGAAAAATATATTTTAATATTAACTGATGATTTTGATGCTTTCTTGCTAAATCATTAAACTACGCAATATAATAATTTAATATTAATAAAAGTAGTTTTTAAAAGCAAGTAATAATTTAAGATTCTTAACATAAAATTTTGTAATGTTTTTAAATATATATATACAGAACGATACTTTTAAAAATCTTGCCAAACATAAATGACATTAAAATAATTAACATGGCATAATTAAAACTATAAAAATGTGTTTTAATTTATCAAAACACATTGCATTTTAATGTATAAATATTTTCCATCCATTGTATGTAACAACTAAATTTCGCAGCATGTATGAAATACATTTATTACCATAATTAAATGATGAAATTTGCAGTTGTGTGAAGCACAACGAGTGTTTATCAAATTTACGTGAAAATGCATCAACATAAAAATGCTTTTTATAACGAAATGTTGAGCAATTTTCAAATAGTTTTTCATTGGAGGAATTAACACTTGCATTAACATAATAATAATAACATCGTTAAAAATTGTGTTTATTGGAATAAGTAACTATATAATCTTTACATTACAACTTTTTTTCTTCTAATGCAGCTGGCAAATAGACCGTGATCTTTCGCCATAAGGGCTGCACCGATGTTTTTCACTTTGCATTACCCAGGCGGCGCATGTAACTTAATGGTAAGCCACGGAAGCGGAGTAACAATGTCTCCGCAGCGCTCTACGATCCTATTAGGACCGGGATCTACGGTTTAAAGTGGATTCGAACCAATACAGCACCCATGGGTAAGGCCGGGATTCGACCGATGCCTGTGGTACAGAACAACAGTGAGCTAGCCATTCGGCCATCAGGCCCCCTACATTATAACTAAGTAGTTGGAATTTATAGAAAATATAGTTTGCTAAATTTTGCTTAAAACATGATTAGCATGTTTGCTATAAACAAATTTTAATTATTACTAAAAGATAAGAAATGGATTTTTACCAAGTTAATGAAAGTAAACATGTTCTTGTGTGTGTTGGATAAAAAAAGACACATAAACCCACATATTCGAAAAAGTTTGTTTTTTAATTTCAATTATTTCTTGGGAAATATGTACATACAAGTTGGTACTCAAAAAATCAACAACATAAATAGCACATTACATTAGGAACTGAAAAAAAGTAACATCCATTGAGGACTTAACATTAATTCAATAATGACACCAATCGATTTTAAAATGTTTCCATGGACCCTTCTAGTGATATTTAAATTAAATGACCACCCGCAATTAAGAGATGGAATACATGGGGCCGGATTGTGCAAGAATTTATTACAGTTCTCACAAATCGTGCTGCAGAGCCAATGAGCACGCTTCCATGATTGTTGCCTTTGAGTATCCAAAGACCACTTCCACTGCCTTTAAATTTTGCTAAAAATCACAAAAATGTTATATATGGGACTTGTTGAAATGAACTAAATACAATTAAAAGAAAACAACAACACTTATACTGTGTCTGTCCATTTCGAACAGTGAGCCAGCTTTGCTCCAGCATATACAAAGTGAGAATTTTTTCCATAGGTTTTTATATATATATTTATATTTAAATATTCTACAGGGATTATACAGTTCATTTTTTTTTTTAGTACAATGTTTATTATTAACACATGTAAACGCAATGTCACTTTCTCAACAAGGAAAAAAATGTCTGTTTCCTCTTTATGGTCAAAGTCTTTACTAATAAAGTTTTCCTGTCAGAAGATTTATAGTTCTTTGTTCAGTTCAAAAACCAAAAGTTCTTGAGTCTATTCATCATTGTCTGAAGCCATCTCTAAGCTCACTTTACAAAGTACCTGCCCAGATTTTCAAGAAAAATGTCCTCTTGTTAGTATATAGTGTTTGAAAAATTGTCCAGTGCGATCTAACAATCTCATTTAAAGTTTCTTTTAGACCTGATTGCGTTAATCTACAAGTTTTGTCAATAACATGATGTTTTTTTTTTTTTCTTTTTTCTCTTAAATCAATGTACATGAAACGAAAAGAAAAAGAGATAAATGTATATGGAGTTATTGCAGGAGAAATTGAGTTCTCATTCTACTTTTGTCCAATAGATGGCACAACGAATCCAGTCCAGTTTCTGAAATGATCGATTTTTCAAATTCCACACTAGTACACATTTTGTTATTGTGACTTCTCAGTTCGTCGATAGATGGCGCGACAAGTCCATTATTGGGGTCTTTATTATTTTTTCCTTTTTTTTTATTTTTCATCTGATATAATAGTAATGGTGTACATATTTTTTTTTCTTTGTTTCATAATTTTTATTTTTTACTTTTAATTTTCTTTGATTGTTGCAGTCTTTTAAATTTTCCGTGTAATTCTATTGCATGTAAAAATACGCCCCGTGGCTTAAGGTTATCACCGTTTATTAAAAACCAGCAGGGCAATGTTCATGATCAGGTACAAGAACATGTTCCAAGAGTTGGGAAGACCGGTGCCAGAAGATGTGTGCTTGCCATGTTGCATTGCAGCAGGGTGCTCACCTGAAAAAAAGGAAATTTTTTTACAATTATTATATATATGTATTATATTTTTTTTTAAATTACATATATTTATTATTATTATTATAATGTATGTTAAATATAATCGCTCTTTTATGCGGTAAAGAGGGTCGTATGAAGAAAATATCACATACAAAATATGTAAGTCAAACATTGATTTTATAAAAATAAAAATTGATTTTTTTTAAATTTAATTTTATTTATTCATTTTTTTACCTCTTTTTATTCATAGTCAGGAATTACGTATTAACAAATTGTACAAAAAAATTATGTTCAAATAAGAAAAATAATAAAATTACATTTAATTTACTTTAAAATTAATTTTGTCTTAACGGTCAAGAGCACGGTTAATCGCAGTACAGTTGTCAACAAATCAACTAACGTGACTAGATGATGCAATATGTACAATTAATAAAATTTGTGGTAATGTGATGCTATAACTGTTAGATTATTTTTAAATTAAATTTTTAACTAATCTTTTTTTTTTTTTCAAAACATGTATTTGATGAAATTTTGTTTTGAAGTAAAGCACAAAAAACAAACAAACAGAAGAACTATATATATATATAAATATATATATATAATTAGATATATTCATCGTAATTTGATATTGTCGTAGTTTAATTTTTGATTAAGAGCCACCTTTAGTACCGTTAATGAATGTAACATTTCTCAGCAGGAGCACAGTGTTGTGCTGTACCTCCTCTAAGTTGATTAAGTTCTTCCTCGAGTAACCGTTTCTCCAGAACGCCACATGGTGCGCTCTTGCCAATGTGTAGTAGGAAGCATGGTTACACTACATATCTGTTATTACATTCTCACTGTGCAGTAATAAAATGAATGTTCTTTTTAGGACGAGAAAAATGGTTTAATGATAAGATAAATTTTGATGATAAAAATATGAAAATGAAATGATGAAAATTATTTAATGTCTCACGTTACACAACATCATGACGAATTTTTTTCAGTAATCTTACGTTACTACATCGAAAATTAAAACTTTATTTAACAATATCTCTTTTAATAGTATCTGTTTAACAACAAGCAAAAAGAAAGATTTAAAAAAAAAATTAAAAAAATATATTTTTATTTTTATTTTTTTTTAATTTCATACATAAAATAAACTTTATTTTATTTCTGAAAACTTATTAACCAACGTTATAAAATGGCTTAAATAGTTTCTGACAGTTTTTAAACAAGTCTCATGTCAAACAAATTAAAAATAAAAAAGTTACACTGTCTAATAGTAATTTTTCAGCTGGCAGTTAAAATGTTTCTTTTATAACGTATAAATTTTTTTAATCTCTCGAAAATATTTTTATGCGTCACATAAATGTTTTTATTTTGCTCAGAATACTTTTTTACTAAACAAAGAAGGCGAAGAAATCTAAAAGGAATTGAATAACTCAATCTTCATTCTTCTTTCTAGATTTCTAGACTCGGGAATTTAATAAGATTGAAAGAAATAGAATATTTTGAATAAACGTAATTTTGTTATTTTTAATAAGCCAGTCTGGAAAAATTAAGCGTTTTGAAACTATAAAAAACAGTAAGATTATACAAATTTTTATATGCAATACAATAATAAAACTTCAAATCTTAAGGTAGCTGTTTTTATATAATTCATAAAACAAACAAAAAATAAATAAATAAAAAAAAAAAAATTGATATTTTTCTTTCTAAGTTTTTGTTTCGGAAAAAAACACTTTTAACTTTTCAATGTAATTTTTCTCAATGTAGAATATATTCGAAATAAATAATTATCATTTTTATTGATAAGAAACAGTTTTAACCCTAAAATTAAATATAAATAACCCTAAAATTACAAGAAACAAAATTCTTGCCTAGATTTATTTTCTATTGTAAAATTAAATTGTGGTATTTAATAAAAGGAAGTTGTTCTAAAATTATTAACACAAAAGATAAATTAATCATCATAAACAATTTAAAAATGAAACTTCAAAATGTATAGTTTGGATATACTATACATTTTCATTGTATTTTTTTTTATTTTATGAATTGCAGATTTAATTAATAATCCATTAAATAATAATGTTAATTAATTAAATTATTAACCTTATAATAACTGTATTGAATGCATACTTTATGATAATTCTCCGATAATACAATTTAAACCAAATTCCACCATTGTATAAAGGTCAGCATTTCAATGATAATTTCGGAGTGTTGTGTACTTTTCTGAATACCTATTTATGTAAAAGTATTTCATAGCTCCTCTGTGATTGTAATCATAAGCAAACAATAACACATATCAGCATAGAAACTTGAGAAATGATAGAACCATTCTATGCGATCTTCATTACGTTATATTGTTCATTAAACATTGCTAATCACTACCTTTTGTTTAAAACTGTTTATTATATCGAGGTCTGCATCTCACTGCATGAATTGCGACATTGGTTGAGTTTCAATGGAATTATTCAAGCAGATATGGGTTTGATAACCCATTCCATAATGAGCGTACAATTTATTATATTTCAGGTTTATATTACAGCTTGACTAATGAGTCTGACAACTAAATAACTTGAATTATGTTATCAGCATTCCTGTATCACATGAATTCACAGAGAAATTTCACATTTCATAATCAATTAATAGATTTAGCAAATTATCTCCTTCTCAATTCTTGATGATAAAAATAAATTTCAAGCTATTGTGAAACGATCGCATAATGTTTATTCTGAAATATGACATGTCTATTACCATATTGTACCATGTATGAAATACAGCTCTGTATTTAATCCAAAATAAAAAAAAAAAAAAAATAGGTAGATATGACGAAAAATTATCTTGTTTGATGTGCATTTCAGTTTATGTTTTTCTTGTATCAAATATTAAATTAGAAATTACTTTCATTCAATAATTAATTTAATTGCATATTAAAAAAAAATTTGAACTCATCTATACAACATTTTTATTGAAATCTTCATAATAGCATTAAAATATGATTACGAGATACTACCACGAGATATGTCGTGTTTATAATGAAGTATTTCTTACAAAGAGATTAAATCTAATATTTATGTGCATTTTTGTTTGTATATTTTTCTTGTTTCACAGATTAAATTAGAAATTACTTTAATTCATTAATTAATTTTGATTACTTATTTAAAAAAAATTTCAGCTGATTTATACAACGTTTTTATTGAAAACTTCATAATAGCATTAAAATATAATTAATAGATACTACCACGAGACCCGCAAATACCATGAGATGCGTCAGGCTCATGATAAAGTATTTCTTACAACGAGATTAAATCTAATATATTATTGAAAGTAAGTTTTTAAAAAGAATGATATCCTATTTTTAAGTAGCTTTTGATAATTATGTTTTTATTTTAAGTGCTTTTATCAACTGATATACTCTTTATCCTGATTGGCGCAACAACCCCAATGAGGGCCAAGGCCGTCTGCCTACTGGCAGATTTCGAAACACAATATGGCCAATATATGGAAACATGGCCTCTATAAAAAGGATCCATAGAGTCAGTGAAGTTCTGTGAGCTTAGATTTTAAGAAAAAAAAAAATCATTTTTATTTTTACCGATTTTTTTATTTTTTTATTATTATAATTTTTATGTTATTGCAGATGGAAATTAAAAAATTTTCAGTCATATAATAATTTCATATAAAACAAACAACAATTTTTCAATAATAACATTTGGAGTATCAGATATATTGTAATGTGTTTTATTATTATTTAGTATGCCTTATTTAATGTTATATTACCATATCGTGTTTTAAACTTTCAATAGATAAGGTTTTTTTTTTTTTTCTTCCAAATACAGTTTTGTTTTAGAACAACTATTTTTAGAAAAATAAAAAATAGGCATTTTCAGAATTATGGTTATATTTTATCCTGTTTTATTTATTATTATTATTACTATAGAAGTTCAAGTATAAATTTATGATTCATTTTAGTATTTTATTCAGAACTACAATATGCTTCTCGCTAGAATTTTTGAGACAGCTGTTATTATTAACTATAAATATCTTTAATATGACTCATTTCGAAAAAGTAATATGCGCAATCCGTCATATGTAATAAATAACAAACAGCTCCTTACAACATGGACAACTTATTTCATGTTTTGTTACAGACATGGAGTCAAATAATATATATCTATAATATATAATAATATATATCTATAAAACAACACGAAATCACAATACAATTATTGTTGACAAGGGGTACGACATAACGAGTAACTCATAATTGCCTTATAATGATACAAGGCAGCCCAGAATATTCGTTTTGAGTCTAGAATTAATGGTAAATTTTTCATGTGTTCGATGTTATTAATTCTGATAAGAAACACGAACTTGTGGTGTTCCAAATAAATACAAAAATGACATACGAGTATACTCGGAAAACTCTATAAGGATGTTAATATATAACATTGTTGGATGGATAATATAATTGGATCTCATAATAAGAAATACGAACTTGTGGTGTTCCAAATAGATACAAAAATGACATACGAGTATACTCGGAAAACTCTATAAGGATGTTAATATATAACATTGTTGGAGGGATAATATAATTGGATCTCATAATAAGAAATACGAACTTGTGGTGTTCAAATAGATACAAAATTGACATACGAGTATACTCGGAAAACTCTATAAGGATGTTAATATATAATATTGTTGAATGGATAATATAATTGATCTTATAATAAGAAACACCAACTTGTGGGTTCCAAATGATACAAAAATGACATAAGTATATCGGAAAACTCTATAAGGATGTTAATATAAAACATTGTTGGATGGATAATATAATTGGATCTCATAATCTACGAACTTGTGGTGTTACAAAAATAACGAATACGAAAACTCTATAAGGATGTTCCAAATATAACATTGTTGGATGGATAAAAATGATCTCATAATACGAAATACGAACTTGTGGTGTTACAAAAATGACATACGAGTATACTCGGAAAACTCTATAAGGATGTTAATATATAACATTGTTGGATGGATAATATAATTGGATCACCAACACAAATAGATACAAAAATGACATACGAGTATACGGAAAACTATAAGGATATTTAATATATAACAATGGAATTGACACCAACTTGTGGTGTTACAAAAAAATACGATATACTGGAAAAATGACATACATTGTTGGAGTGGATAATATAATTGGATCTTATAATAAGAAACACCAACGGAAAACTCTATAAGGATGTTAATATATAACATTGTTCGATGGATAATATAATTGAATGTTAATATTATAACTCTTGCGGAAAAAAAAATACAAAAAAGTGAGATACGAGTTACTTGGTATAATGTATTAAAAGATTAATTCAGCTGTTTCCAAAAAATAAAAAATACGAAACTTGGGATAATCCGTTAAGAGGTTATTCAACTGTCGAAAAAATACAAAATGGAGGGATAAACCGTTAAGAGGTTAATTCAACTGTTTGGAAAAAAAATACAAAAATGAAATACGAGTATACTCTGGAGAATCCACTAAGAGGTTAATGCAAGGTAACTCAAAATATTTATTTTGAGTCCAGAATTAAATATTAACTTTTGCATGAGATGTTATTAATTTTTACATGAAACACGAACTTGTGGTGTTCCAAATAAATACAAAAATGAGATACGAATAATCTCGGGGTAATCCAATAAAAAGTTAAAAAAGGGCTAAAATGAGATAAGAGTGTACTCAGGTTTTGATCAGCTTAAAAATACAAAAAAATGAGATAAGAGTGTACTCGGGATATTCCGTTAAAGAGTTAATACAACCAAAAGGATACAAATATGAGATACGAGTATACCCTGGATAATCCATTAAGAGGCTAATAGAACTCTTACAAAAAATATAGAGAGAAATGAGATACGAGTGTACTCGGCATAATCCGTTAAGAAGTTAATAACATAATTATTTTGATTTTGTTTAACGCGTTTAGAAACATAACAGAATACTAAAAATTGCTTTTACAGTCTTTATTGTACTAGAAAAAAATTGTCTCTGGAACAAAAAAATAATTTTTCAGAATCCCTGATATATGTATATATTGTGTGACACTTGACGTTGATCATTGTGTTGAAAAACATCATGTTATCTAAACACTCAAATAAAATAAATAATATAAAAAAAAAAAAATTTTTTAAAGTCAATTCCTACTTTTTTTTCACTACATTGCAGAAAGTCCTTTATAAATAATTTTCATTCATTTTTTAAGTCTATCTGCCGCCATCTATGTATAGATATATGCAACTTAAATTTAAAAAAAAAAAACTAAAATTAATTAATTAAATTTAATTACTGAATTAATATTTGAAAAACTCTATTAACATCAAATGTCCTCCACTACAAGTTCAAAAAAAAAAAAATGTATTTGAACTCGAGTGGCGAAAATAAAAAGAATTTTATGAACGATTGAAAATTTTAACAGGATATATATAGTGAGAGTGTGAGCTAATAGAAGGAATTGAAAAGTCGAGAACACTTATTTGGACATTTATTCTCAGCACCCTATATAGTACTGGTAACAATAATTAATCAAACATAACACACAACATTTACAAAGAAACAAGATTCAAGTAATAAAAATCTTTGACTACGAAAATAAAATATGCATTAAAAATTATCATATTTTCTGTTAAATTGAATATATTCAATACATTTGAATATTTGAAAAAACTGTCTTAACACAGTGTCATCCACTACAAGTTCAAAAGAAATGCATTTGAACTTGAGTGGATGAATAAAAATTTGTTTGTTTTATTGTTTGTTATAAAAATTTGTTCTTGTTTTGTTTTGAATCCTTCATTTTATGAAGGAGTCAAAATTGGAACAAGATATATGCAGGGAGAGTGTGAACTAATAGAAGGAATTGAAAAAAGGGGGTTACACTCACCATTGAGTACATGGAGTCCAATTGCGGCGGGTTCGGCGTTGGAAGGTACGCAGGAGTAGTTTCCGGAGTCGCTGGGCTGAGCGTTGCTGATCAAGAGCTTGCTGGTGGTGCGCTGGGCCTTCTCGGTGTGGACGCTGATGCCGCGGGGCGAGTCGTAGTTGATTACCTTGCCGTTGTGGTACCAGAACACGTAGTCCGGTGGTACGGGGCTCTCCATCACCAGGCAGGTCAGGTTGATGGTGCTGCCGCTGTTGATGTACAGTGTGGGACCGCCGATGATTTTGGCTTTGCTCTCTGCAAAAGGAAAATATTGAAGTGTTTAATCTGTGCTCATAGTGAAGCAATTTTAGTATTGAAATATTAATAATTTGGGATGTGGCTTAGTTCAAAAACATTTATTACATTAACATTAAACATTCATTAAATTCTTACAGATATGACTTGTATTTATTCAGTTTCAATAAATATCGCAATATATTTTATATTGGTACATTTTTTTTAGTATAAAAAAACATAGAAAAGGATTAAAAATAAAACTCGGGAAAATTCCAAATTAAAAGATTATACTATAGAGATACTCATACCGTTAAATAGTGTTGTGTTAAAAACGTTTTTAATCAAACACTGATATTCTATAAAGCATAGATTTTACTATAAAAATTGCAGTTTTGTTTTTATAAAATAGAACTAATTAATTTTTCCCAATTTAGGTTATACAATAGATAAAAATGTATTAAGTTCACAGATTGAACTTAATGTTATACTTTTTAAACTGTAAGAAATATTAACTTATTTTAAATTATTTTATTTGTAGGCCAATGGTTAATAAAGTGGGGATTTATGTAAAATTATTGGTTTGATTCAGTAGAGGGGTTAACAGAAACTCATTGTTAGCAGTAGTAAATTATGTTCTAAGTTAATAAATATCGCATAATGATATTCATAAGGAAGGCTGTATTGTTATTTAGTTTTCTAAATTGAATTTTTATAAATTATTTATCAATCGCATCTAATACATAACGCTAAGACCAACAAAGAAAAAACAATTTTTATTGGATGTTAAACCATCACAATAAACATGTTACGAAGTGATTCTGAAAATTCAGCGGAATGTATCAAATTCTTCTTCTCAAATCATGCATATATTTAAAATAAGCGCTTACTAAATACAAGAAAAATAATACAAGAAAATAAAGCGTGTTACTGTTATTTTATTATAACTCTGATCATTTTAAATGAAACATAATAAAACATTACAAAAATTTCTTACGAATGTTTATTTTATTTCTTAGTGATATTGTAGGAAAATATTACACAAGAAAGTTTTTTAATGGAATATAAATGAAAAAAATTCATAAAAATTAAATTTGTATTTAGTTACAGCTAAAAAAAATGAACCATTTCTTTTAAAAAAGGTTTTATGATAGTAGAACTTTTTCTCCCTTCGCGCCTACAGCAGAATAATAATAGCCAACAATTGCTGAAAATCACCAACCGCAGAGTAGTAATAGCTAACAGTTGCTGATAGTCGCCAACAGCATAGAGTAGCAATAGCCAACAGTTACTGAAAGTCGCCAACAGCATAGAGTAATTATAGCCAACAGTTCCTAAAAGTCACCAACAGCATAGAGTAGTAACAGCCAACAGTTCCTAAACGTCACCAACAATATATAATAGTAATAGCCAACAATTGCTGGAAGTCGTCAAATTGAGATCGCATATGTTAAACCCAGTGCAAATAATATTTAAAAGGCATGTATATCCAAAATGAAATATTTAGATTTCGTTATCAAGTAAACTTCAGTTTTTCCACATTTCCATTGTTTGGCATATGCATAGTTGGAATTCTTCAGTATAATTCAATTGACAAATAAAGATACATTTTTTATTTTCATTCCTTTTATTAACACATGTTGCATTAAAATTCATTGTTTAAAAATATATGAATTTTGGAACTGCACCGCACTTTCAAAGAAGATTTCATTCACTTGTGCTATCTTCTTTTGCAAACATATTTAATATTAACAACAACGATAATATTAATGTTTAATTCAGTTTTCTAAACACAAATAAATCTTTATTTTTCGCAATTTACGAAGCTCTAAGCTCTAATAAAATGTGTTAATACTTCACCCTTTTAATTAAATATGTATAAATAAGAAAGATTAAAAATGTTCGCCTTCATAAATGTAAATTAAAGCCTTCCTTTTAATTCTGTTTGATTTTTTATTTTAAAAACACAATCATGGAAACCGACAATCGAATAGAAACTTTATCATTTTCTTAAAGAGGCATAATAAAATTAGATTTATAAGGAAATTTTTATTAGATTAATAAGATTTCTCTGAAACGCTACAAATTTAATTTTTTTCTTTCATCATCAATTGCTCATAAAATAACGAAATAAACTGAATATTACGTTCATCAATGAATAAAATAATTTGCACGATAAAATAATTAGATTAAGAAATGAATTCAGTTCAGCAAATAGAAGATTATTTGGAATTAAAAATATTATTTAGAAATGCTGCTTTTAAATTATTTTCCTCTTTCAAATTCATTTTATTTAAATTAATACAGCAATGCATTTTCTATTAAATAAGATTATTTTTTGACGATTAAAATATTATTTTAAGAAAAAGATTAAAAAAGAACAAATTAAAGCAGTTTTTCAAAATAATTACAAAAATAAAAAATAAATATAAAGCAATAACTAAAATTAATTTTAAAATAATGATTATACAACTGTACAACAGTTTTGTTTTTCTTGTAAGATAAAAGTATTAGAGCTAAATTAACTCCGCTTTCAAATTTGATGTTTTTTAATTATAATAACAACGCTGTTTAATATTTCAAAAATTAATTCAACACAATTATAAAGAATTTTTTTTTTTAATTCAGAAATACTTTATTATTTTATTTTATTATATAAAACATTGCTTATTTTTCACACCTTATTTTTATAAAGCGCAAGTATATATTTCTTAAAAAAAATTATAATTCCTATATATTGAATATGCAAGGAGCAATATTTTTATCTTAAATTGTAAATAATTTTAATAATTTTGAGAAGAATTTTCATTATTAAACTTAATATTTATTAATATTGAATTAATATAATGAAATTTAAAAGTTAATTTTTATTAGTCATTTTGAAGGCTCTAAATTAATAATGTATTACAATAAACATTAATATTGAAAATAAAATAAAATTCGAAAAATTTATTTTGCAATAAAAAATAAATATTATTATTACATGAGTAATAAATTTAACAGCAGTAGACAAAAATAATTAAATACTGATAATTCAAGAAAAAAATTTCCAAAGCCTACTTTAGAATTATTTAAAGAATTTCTATTCCTGCATAAAATTTTCTACTAAATTATTAAATAGGATTTTTTTTTTTAAACTTAATTAAGAAAACAAAATTTAAGCTTTTATAACGAAACAAAATATTGTAGATGTAAACCATTACTGTAAAAGTCTACAGCCATTATTGCGAACTATTATTGTTATAAACCTTTTAAAGATAGATTCGTTTTCATTTTTCAGGCTTAGGGAGTGAAAAACTATTAGCTTGTCTCACTCTTCCTGTCTGGACGTGGTATTATATATATATATATATATATGCACACTCAAGAGCCGAAACATTATGATGTTCATTCTGCAATGTTCATTTTGCAATGAACTCGCCTGGATGACGTGGAAGGCACGTGTTCAGGTGGAAGTGGTATTTATTAAGTGGTGGTATTAATCCATGCCAAGGCAGGTTGAAGCTGTGTTGCGCGCCAAAGGTGGGCTAACTCGTTATTGACAGGTGGTCATAATGTTTTGGCTCTTGAGTGTATATATACAGCCTAAGTAAAAACTTTAAGGCCAGTAAAAATTTTTGAGAAAATGTAAAATGAAATAAAAGGGATTCAAATAATATTAATTATTAAAGTTAATTGATAAGAAATAAATGCTATAAACATAATTTGTAAATTCATAATTGTGAGAAGCATGTGGTTATTTACAAAGTTAGTATTTCTGCCTGAGTAAAAACTTTAAGGCCACCAGTCATTTTTAAAAATAAATATAATATAATCGTGTAATTACTATTGCAACTACCAGCTTGACAACGCTGCAATTTTCATATTTGTCTTACGTTTCTTCGAAGTATTGGTGATCTTTGTGAAGATGGCGAAGGGTAAGAAGTTAACTGATCGTGAAAGAGGACAGATCGAAGCTTTGTCTTCAACAGGAATTAGTCGTGCTATTGCGATAAAGATAGGAAGATCAAAAGACTGTAGTCAACAATTTTTTAAAAATTGAAAGACAATTATGGTAAAAAGAATACTGGGGGAAGACCTAAACGTGATGAAAGAAGAGTTTGCCAACTTGCATCTACTAGTACTCAACCAGGAAACTGATTCCGATGACAGGTTTAAAAGTTTGTCAAAAACGATTTATAACACAATTAGAAGGTCTGGAAGGTACACTTATACAGCAAAAAATTGACTAGGCCCCAGTTACTGCAGAGGCACAAAATAAACGTTTATGGCCAGAAAGTCATGACCTGGGACAACCAATGGATAGAAATTATTTTTTTGACGAAAAAAAAATGGAATTTGATGACCAGATGGCTGGAATTTCTACTGGCATGATATAAGAAATGAAAAAGAAATATTCTCCAAGCGTCAATTAGGTCTGTCATGTCTTGGGGCTGTTTTCTGACAATGGTGTGGGCTCAATTGCATTCGTTTTAGGTAGAATGAATTCACAAGGATACCAAAATGTCCTAACAAATCAACTTTTGCCTTTAAATGTTGAATGTCTTGCTGGAGAAAATTGGAAATATCACAAGACAGTGCACCAATCCATTTGAGTAACAACACAAAAAATTGGTTCCAAGTCAACAATGTTAAAACTTTTTTGAAAATGGCCAGCTAGGTCACCTGACCTCAACCCAATCGAGAACCTTTGGACTAAATTAAAAAGAAGAGTTTATGCAAAATGGGAGGCATTTTACATCAACAACAGAGCTGAAATCTACTATCGAAAATGAATGGTATAAAACCACCCCACCCTTAGTCAAAACTCGTTTCATCCTTGAAAATAAGAATTTTTAATTCGAAGTAATGGCTCCTACACAACCTTCTAAGAAGTTTTGTAATTTTTTTCTTATATGTTATTTTCTATGTTGGCCTTAAAGTTTTCACTCAGGCTCAAATATTCCTCTGTCTGATCTGTAATATTTTCTAATAAAATTTTGCAATTCATTTCTACTTTTTACTTTATTTAAGCTCAATAATTATCAATCAAATGGCATTTTAATTCCTCAGTTTAAATGTTTCCATTTTCTCAAAAATGTCTAATAAAGTTTTTACTCAAACTGTATATATATATGTATGTATGTATATATATACAAGTATACAAGTTGCAAACTTTGAATTTTTTAATAATATTTTCGTCTTTTATACATTTTATATATTAGTCTTTATACAAATTCAGAGATTTCAATTTCAGCTGTATTTTACATAAGTTATGACCTTCGTAAGACCGTAGGCCGTTTTAAAATTTTGAGATTATCTCACTGATTTCTGTCGCTTAATTCAATTTAATGAGAAGGTTCAGATGCGTTTTTTATAGATCCTAAAGCTTTGAGTTCGAGGATATTTTCAATTTTCTTCTATGGCCAGTACAAAGAATTTGAAAGGAGAGTTAAAATTTGTGCACAAAAAAATTTCCAATAAACAATATTTTTCAACAAGTAAAAAAAAATCCAATATACCATATACTTTAAATTAATAAAAAAATTTCAATATGCAATGTTTTACTTGAGTAAAAAAATTCCAATATACCATGCTTTATATTATTAAAAAAAAAACCAAAATACCTTTACAAAAAGAAAAAAAAAACATTACAATATACTATATGCTTGACATTAGTTAGAAAAATTCCATTATGCCTAATGTTTTACATTTGTAAAAAATCTAATGTACCACATGGTTTATTTTAATTTAAAAAAATTGCAATATTCAAGTGTTTTTTTTTTTACAACAGTAAAAATTCCGTTATACCTTATGTTTTACATTACTTAAAAATTCTAATATATAATATGTTTTAAATATAAAAAAAACCCAATGTACCACATGTTTTATATATAAAAAAATCGAATATACCATATGTTTTACATTCGTTAAAATGAGCATTTAAATATATATAATAATAAAAAACATTATAATTTTACTGGTAAAATAACAACTTTTATTTTCCTTTATTCCAATCTTAAATGTACACAAACTAAAAAAATTCACGATTTCATTTTCATTTATTTCACGATAAAAATTGTGAAGCAAATAGATTTTCCTAATTAATTTTTTTTTTTTAAATGAATTCATGACTTTATTTATCAAACTCATATCAATTGGAATTAAAAACTTACAAAATAAAAAAAAAAATTATTTTACAAAATCTATGAATAGATAAATGAATACATAATTGTACCTTAAAAAAATAATTATGAAATCAAAATTTAAATAATTTATAACAAACACAAATAGGATGCATTTTCATTTTTCTCTCTTCTTCTAATTATTTCAAAAGTTGTTCTACTTTTTTTAAAAAACAGTTTTATATATAGTTTAATAAATTAATAATTCAAACACTTTTAAACCTATAGCTACATTTTAGATTTATCTATCAACATAACTATTGTTTTTAATTTTGAATTAATTAGAAAACTAAAAGAGTTTAAGCAATTCATTAAAAACTTTGTTATTAATAATTAAGTAAAATAATTTGTTTTTCAACTTTTTCAGGATTCGCATAATTTTGCAGTTTATTTATTAAAAATTTAATAAAATTTCTTAATTTATTGTGTCTTTTGTGTTGTGTAATCTATTGTAAATTTAGAAACTTTAAAAAAATTATTTCATATGTATAGATGATAGTTAAATACAACTAACACTAATTATGAAATAATAACGTAGCATATTTTAATTTTAATATTAAATTAATAATTATTAAATTATTAATATTGTTGTTAGTAGTTTATTTATTAAACCTTCTTCTAATTGATTAATTTTCCTTTCAAAAACAGATCACCATAATCTTCGTTAATTTTAAAAAGGGTAAAAATATTTCTAAATATTTAATTGAATTTTAATTAAACTAACATATTGAAGCAATTTAAGAAATATATCAGAAACAAATAACGTTTACTGGTGTACAAAAAAATGATTAAGAAAACATTTCCATAAAATATTTTCTATTTTTCGTATCATGCAAACAATTTATCAATTTTTTTTTTTTATATTTGATTTTGCAGTTTTCCGTTTAAATTTAATTCTATGAAACTAGGTTCTTTAATAACAGTCTGAAATATAATAATAAAAAAAGGGCATATCCAAACATTTCTAAAACACATATCTGAATTCTGGATCTCGCGGCTAACTTAAACACTATTTTTGCAGGCCTAACTACAGTCGTATTTCTGGATAGACTTATTCGAATGTTAAAAAACATTCCTTAAGAACAAATAAATTCTTGTTCTTAACAAATTAAAAAAAAAAAGTTTACTTAACTAAATCCATACATGTTAAGATTTACTCTCAGTTGTTAAAAAAGACATGTTATTAATTTCATTTACAAAAACAAGAATATTTATAAGGCTACCTTTTCATAAATTCTTTAAACTTTCCTGCTTTTACAACTTAAATAATAATCAAATTTATTTATTTTACAATATTTATAGCCAAGCAAATGTAAATACTTAATTATATATTTTTTACGAAAATAAACCATACTGGCACAATTTAAATTTAATTTTTTTTTCCTTCTTTTACTTAAAATCCATTTTTTATTTTAAATTAATCATATATTGCCTTCAAAACTACAGTCCTATTTCTGGATGGCCTTATTTGAATTTTAGAAAAAGATTTCTTAAGAACAAATTCTTGTTCTTAATAAATTGAAAGAAAGTGTTACGTGACTAAATCCACGATTGCAATGTGTAGATTTATTCTCGATTGTCGAAATGTTATGTTATTAATTTCAGTTATAAAAGGAAAATATATTTATAAAGCTACCTTTCCATATAATATTTTAAACTTTCAGTTTCTTCTTGCTTTTCAGCTTCTACTTACTTACTTCTTTACTTTTTCAGCTTCTCCAAATTAAATAAAATCAAATTTATTTCTTTCACAACATTTATAGCCAAGCAAATGTAAGTACTTAATTATATATGTATATATATATTCACTAAAATGAGCTATAGTGGTGCAATTAAAACCTCCCAAAACAAAATATAGCCCATTGTTGTAGAAAAGCCCCTTAAACTGATAAATTCTATTTTCCTTCCCTTGTAATGTCTTCCTTTACCAACTTCATTAAACTTTCACTTTTAAACCGGGTTCTTTAATAACAGTCTGAAATATAATAATAAAGAAAAAAGGCATATCCAAACATTTCTAAAACGCATATCTGAATTCGGGATCTCGCGACCAACTTAAATACCATTTTTTGGTTCCTTTTACTTAAAATCCATTTTAAATCACGATTAAAAAAAAAAAAAAAAGAATAAAAAAAAAGTAAAATACAAGAAAATAAAAAGGGGGCGGCCTTATCAGGATGGAATCTGGCGAAGGCATTCAACGAGTAATTTAAGCGTTTGCAGGAACAAGTTGAAATTGTTTGGATAAGCATAATTGAGGACCTCATTTAACGGTTTTAATGTTATTTGCCGTAGTGAACTCTTAAAAAGTAAACTATAAAGCCGAATATCAGTTATAAAAAAGCAAAATAAAAGTTAAAAGTGGCTCACACACTACAACAGCTATTCGGATGGGGGCACTTAAATGAGATAATTACCGTAATGGCATTTCATTTGGTGATTTCTTCATGCCATTTTTTTTTTCACAAAGAGCTACAATTTCTGTTTTTCTTTACCATTTTGGTGTTTTCGGGAGAATGTGTAAATGAGCTTACACGCGGGGGGGGATGTGAAAAAAATTGTGTGAGGGTAAAAATCAAAGGGTAGAGTTTTATAAAACGCACCAATAAACTCTTGTGGTTTGTAATTACTTTTCAACTTTTGGTTAATTGGCTTGGGCCACCACAGAATTGTATATCAGCACCTAAATTGGATTTTAATTAAAAATAATTGCCAGGTTGGAAAGTTATCAACGGAATACGTATTGTTGCTAATTTGGCATGGATTTTAGCTCAACTCGCGGAACGGTAGAGTCGAAATAAATTATTTACATCATTAAAATAATGGTATTCAACACATTACGTGAACTGGAGTGAGATAAATAAATTATTATTCGTAGATTTTTTTTTTGCTCGAAACTTTCCCTGATGTATGTAAATTATCGTTATTGAATATTTAGTATGAATTTTTCACATTTCTGTTTGAATATTAAGTATGGAATTTTTCATATTTGTATCTGAATATTAATTATATTATTTTTATATTGAGGCTTATTTCACTTTGTCAGCATCATATTAAATAATATTCTGATGCAGGTAAAATATTAATTTAAAAAGCTGTCATCTTGAAGAGGAGAAATTGCGACTTCAATAAATTCAAAAGATACGAGATTCCATTGAATACAGCTTTTACTTTGCAAGGGAGATGAAATTAGTGTCTTGTAGGAAGTAATCCGTGAACTCTCACTAGATTTCTCTGAGTATTAATTCGAGAAATGCTCACACAATCTGGAATGGGTCATCTCAATCAGTGCCATTGCCACTCAAATAAGTTAATTGCTGTGCGCACATCCACCATTTATCATCCTTAGCTCAATTAAATGTATTATGTCGTCCATAGTACAGTTAGTAAAAGTGGCACACACACAACAGCTATTAGGATGGGGGCACACAACGTTTATAGCCAAACAAATGTAAGTACTTAATTATATTTTTTCTACTAAAATTAGCTACAGTGGCACAATTTAAACCTCCAAAACAAAATATAGCCCATTGTTGTAGAAAAGCCCCTTAAACTGATAAATTCTATTTTCCTTCCCTTGTAATGTCTTCCTTTACCAACTTCATTAAACTTTCCACTTTTAAACCGGGTTCTTTAATAACAGTCTGAAATATAATAATAAAGAAAAAAAAGGCATATCCAAACATTTCTAAAACGCATATCTGAATTCTGGATCTCGCGACCGACTTAAATACCATTTTTGGTTCTTTTACTTAAAATCCATTTTAAATCACGATTAAAAAAAAAGAAAAAAAAAGTAAAAAACAAGAAAATAAAAGGGAGGTGGCCTTATCAGGGCTGAATCTGGCGAAGGCATTCAACGAGTAATTTAAGCGTTTGCAGGAACAAGTTGAAATTGTTTGGATAAGCATAATTGAGGACCTCATTTAACGGTTTTAATGTTATTTGCCGTAGTGAACTCTTAAAAAGTAAACTATAAAGCCGAATATCAGTTATAAAA
Organism: Caerostris extrusa; assembly: GCA_021605095.1. Taxonomy (NCBI): domain Eukaryota; kingdom Metazoa; phylum Arthropoda; class Arachnida; order Araneae; family Araneidae; genus Caerostris; species Caerostris extrusa. Next base: position 28,384 of record BPLR01014094.1, read on the forward strand.
AGCAAAATAAAAGTTAAAAGTGGCTCACACACTACAACAGCTATTCGGATGGGGGCACTTAAATGAGATAATTACCGTAATGGCATTTCATTTGGTGATTTCTTCATGCCATTTTATTTTTTTCACAAAGCGCTTCAATTTCTGTTTTTCTTTACCATTTTGGTGTTTTCAGAGAATGTGTAAATGAGCTTACACGCGGGGGATGTGAAAAAATTGTGTGAGGTTAAAAATCAAATGGTAGAGTTTTAGAAAACGCACCAATAAACATTTGTGGTTTGTAATTACTTTTCAACTTTTGGTTAATTGGCTTGGGCCACCACAGAATTGTATATCAGCACCTAAATTGGATTTTAATTAAAAATAATTGCCAGGTTGGAAAGTTATAAGCGGAATACGTATTGTTGCTAATTTGGCATGGATTTTAACTCAACTCGAGGAACGGTAGAGTTGAAATAAATTATTTACATCATTAAAATAATGGTATTCAATACATTACGTGGACTAGAGTGAGATAAATAAATTATTATTCTAGATTTTTTTGCTTGAAACTTTTACTAATGCATGTAAATTAGCCTTATTGAATATTTAGTATGGATTTTTCACATTTGTATTTGAATATTAAGTATGGAATTTTTCATTTTTGTAATAGAATATTATTTCATATTTATACTAGAACATTAAGAATGGATTTTTTCATATTTGTAATAGAATATTTATGGAATTTTTTATATTTTTAATAGGATATTATTACATATTTGTAATAGAATATTAAATAATTTATATAGTTGTTCCAAAGAGGAATTTTTTCATATTTTTAATAGAATATTAAATTGGGAATTTTTCATATTTGTATTTGAAAATTAACTATGAAATTTTCCATATTTGTATCTGAATATTAAATATAGAATTTTTTCATATTTGTCTTTGAATATTAAGTAGAGAATTTTCCATATTTGTATTTGAATATGAAGTACGTTGTTTCACTATTGCAGCTTGTTATTTTGTGCTGCAGTTAAATTATTAATTTAATAAACTATCATCTTGAAGAAGATATTCCAAAGAATACAGCATCACGTTGCTAGGGAGAGGAAATTAGTCTTCTAGGAAGAAACCCGTAAAGATCTCACTAGATTTGCCCGAATATTAATTTGAAACAAGCTCACACAATCTCGAATGAGTCATCTCTTGGAGCAGTGCATGTAGGCTTTATCTGATGGACTTATTTAGTTTCCTTCAGCGTAAAGGAAACTGTCTTTGCCGTTCAAATAATAAATGCGTTGTTGTGCGAACATCCAACATCCAACATAACTCAGTTGAATGAAGTATTCTGTCACCCACAGTACATATTATGGCTTGTTTTTGTTATGGTAGAAATGTTGCTGTTTCATCAAATGATTATTCGAAATGTTTAGCTGTCATATTTATTTAAAAAAAAAAAAAACAGCACTGCTCAATTGCAACACATAATACACAAAACAAAATACACGGTAAATTCATAATAAAGCAAATTCTTTTCACGGGTTTTTGTACCCCCCACACACACACCCCAACCCAACCCATTATTGACTGGACATCTGCACTAGACTTTTCACCCTTCTTTCTCCCACTCCGATCCTCTGTTCTAAAGACAGACACGTGCGTGAAAGAAAATGCCCAATCAACTTTGAACTCTTCCCTGTTCCTATTCCCCTTCTTTTCAATTCCTTCTATTAGCTCACACTCTCCCTATATATATCTTGTTCAAATTTTCAATCGTCAATAAAACACTTTTTATTCATCCACTCATGTTCAAATACATTTTTTGGAAACTTGTAGTGGATGACACGTGATGTTAATACAGTTTTTTGAACTATTAATTCAGTAATTAAATTAAATTAATTAATTTTTTTTTTTTAGATTTAAGTTGCGTATATCTACCAATAGATGGCGCCAGATAAACTTAAAAAATGAATGAAAATTATTCATAAAGGACTTCCTGCAATATAGTGGAAAAAAAGTCGGAATTGACTTTAAAAAACAGGTTTTTTTATATTACTTCTATTCACATGAGGTCAGCTATATAGTTCTTGCACTCTCGGGCAGTGGATAACAATATGCATTTATAAAACGCATCAAATAATTTAAGTTATACTTTGATGCATTAATAGAATGTTTCAAAATATGGATTAAAATGATGAACTGATTAAAAGGATCAAATGAAAATACCAAAAGGCCATTCAATATATAACTTTTCCTAGAATACGTGCAAAGTAAGATAAAAGCAAAAAAATACAATAAAAGTTTTTTTCTTGATTGGCTTAAATGTACCGATTTTTAAAATGACAGAAATAAGTTTAAATATTTATTATATTCTTTTTAGAACCTTAGAGACATCTGGTATTTGTATATTATGTATATAAGATATGTTATATTAAATTGAAAATACATTATAAAAATCATAATTTCATACTCTTTTATACTATATATATGTGTGAGTGTGTGTTGATCTAATTTATTATATTGAAAAATAATTATACGGCAACGGACGTACTAATTTCGGAGTACTTGTGTGGTACGAAATAGCATGAAACCCTCCATAGTTAATAGAAATTATTTGCAATTGTAGTTAGTTCAGTTTTAAAGAGATTGAAAATTAAAAATTTAAAAAATTAAATAAACATAGAAAAATAAAGAAAAACATTTAAAAACATGTAAAAAAAAATGAAAAATAAAATTAATACTTTTTAAAGAAGTGAAAATTTAAAAGTTAAAAAAAATTACCTAATCTTTAATTAAAAAAAAATTACCTGAATATATATTTTTTTAATCAATAAATTTAAAAAAATTTGAAATAATATTATGCAACACAATTTTAAAGCATAAATTGTGTTCCCTACCATTAAATGTACAACATAGGAATTTGCTCGAGTAAAAAGAAAGACAAAAACACTCTATCGCCAGAGAATTGATTTCATTCTGTTTTCTGAGATCAGTCATCAAGGCAACAATTCTTCTCATTATTGGATTTCGAGTTTTCCAGAGAAATTATCCCCGTTTCAGCTCTGTAGGTCAATTCGTGAAAATTACTTTTCACGGTAGTACAGGAAATACAAATCGATACATTTTTTTGGTAGGTGTAGGGAATCGACCACTTTACCCAAGAACTGTTTTCTTTTAGAATTTGTACGAACTTTTATTTTCTTTGACGTAAAAACGACACATCTTTTAAAAGATTCTTTTACGATGCTAAACAGTATTTCAAAATATATATGCCATGCGTATCAATACGTATTTATTTTATTTTATTTCAAAATTTTAAAATGTAAAAATTGGTATATTAACATTTAATATTGAAAGGTTTATAGTAATAATTGGTAGACCATTTTTCTTATAAAATTTGTTATTCAAAGAAATATACATTTTGAGTTTTAGAAATAAAAGTTTCTTTAAAAACATTAATGAAAAATATATAAAATTAAGATAAATTTATTAAGTATTATTAAGCATGAATTTATATTAAATAATTTGGTAAATAAACTTAATTAAAGTAAGGTTTAGAAGGTTAAGTTTAAAAAGACTTATTTATTTTATTCTAATTTCAGTTTTTTTTAAAATATAAAATTTGATTCATTACACAATATACAATTTAATTATGAAAGGTTTATAATAGATTTGTAATAAATCTAATAATAAATTAGCAGTACTAGTAATTTTATTTTATAAATAAATTTAATTAAAAAATAATAGTTAATTATGAATTTGTAAAATATTACTCTTATAAAAATTCAATTAATATTTTCATAATTTAAATAATAATAATTTTAAGCAAGAAATATTTTCGTTGGACTTTTTACTTTTCTTTGGATAAACTACAATATTCTATGATGATAAATAAAAATAAATAGTACTTCAAAAGTAATATTTCAAAAATAAATAAATAGTATTTTAAAAATAAATGTCACTTATGTCAGATAGGCTTTTTGTATGTTTATTTAAATTTCAAAGCACACAATTTTGTCCATTACATTATTTACAGTTTAATAACGAAAGTCTTTAAAAAATGGAAAGGAAATTTGTTATTGTTATAATTTCTTTATTTTTAGAATACTATATCCCACCATATTTATTAGTATTTTAAAAATTAAATGCCACTTATGGAAAATACATTTTTATATGTTTATTTCATTTCCAATGCATAAAGTTTAATGCTACGTTATTTACAATTTTATAATAAAATACCTTTTAATAAAAATGGAAAGAAAATATGTTTTAGTAACAATTTGTTTATTTAAATTATACTATAGCAGGTCCATTTTAATAGAATTTTAAAACAATAAATGCCATTTATGCAAAATGGAATTTTTATATGTTTATTTAATTTTCAATGCATAAGGTTTTACGCGTTACATTATTTACTGTTTAATAATAAAAACTTTTAATAAAAATGGAAAGAAAAATCTGTTTTAATAATTATTTATTTATTTAAAGGATTATAAATTTTCGAATTATAAATTTTGGGTTTTAGAAATAAAAATTGTTAAAATACATTAAATAAAATTATATTAAGTACAAATAATTTTGTAAAGAATACTTTTATAAATCGTTTTATATTTACAAACATATTTTAATCATAGGATAATATCTCATACAAGTTATTGCTATTAATATTTTAATAATAATAAACAGCTTTAATAAATAATCATAATTCATATTTCTATCAGAATGATTCTGATAGAATAAATAGATAAATAAAAAATAGTAAATTAGAAATAATATGAGATACGTAAAATCATTGAGCATTTTACATTAGCTATTATTTACATGCAAAAAGCAAAGTAGAGTTTCTGTTATGTTTTCTTAAATTAAAGTATTATTTTTTTTTATGATGCTCCCAATTTTAAAGAAAAAAAGAACCCATATGTAAAGGCAATTAATCACATATATGCCACAAAGCAAGTTAAAATTAATGTATGTTTCAAACCGTTCAAAGAAATAAGTTATTAAAACTTAAATCTGAGTGGAATATGTTAACTATAATTCACAGTTAGCGCGAGAAAAACATTGCTGCAACCAGTTTTTGTGGTTACCACCTGTGTAAAAAAAAAAAACCCTAATAATATCGTAGTTATTTTTCATTATAATGTCACGCGATATAGTATTCGAAAGTTAGTTCACGTAAAAGTAGACATGTGAATGACATTGATTTAAATTACACAATGCATAGTTGATCAGTATCAAATATAATTTATTAAAATGACTTGGTAAAGTATTATTTAAACTGATTTGTTGCTATTTTAAAAATTAAATTAAACATTTTAACAAATATTATATTTTATATACAGGTATACTATTGATACTATTGTATACTACTGTTTTATTACACGATTAAAACACGATATTTGTTAAATATAAGTAAATATGTTATAAATAGCTATAAACAAGATAGATGTTTAACAGACAACGATTTTAATGTTCTGAAAAATAAAAATTTTAATTAACTTTTTTTCCTTTTTTTCTAAACATTAGATTATAGAATAAACAAGTTATTTGTTAAAAATTAAATTCTAATGTTTAGAATTTAATGTTTAACATAATGTAACGTGTCGGACTATATTAGATCTATAATGGCATCAAGAAGAGGACCACTTTCAGGTTCATAGAAATACTTTAATTTTTTATTATATATATATATATATATATATATATATACAAAGAAATGAAAAATAAAAAATACAATTTGATCACAAGTACACGATTAAATGCATTTCTTAATGCAATTGAAATAAAAATTTAGCAAATTTATAAGTAAAAATAAACTGAAAATTATACGGGTACATTACAGTTTACAAAGAAAACTGAAAATTATACTGGTAAGTATACTGATTACTAATTAAACTGGAAAAATTGTACTGGTAAGTATACGTTACTCATTAACTGGAAAATTAAACTGGTTAGCATACTGGTTACTAAATAAACTGAAAATTATACTGGTAAGTATACTGGTTAATAAGTAAACTGGAAAATTATGCTGGATGCTAAGTAAAATGGAAAATAATACTGTTAAATATACAGGTTACTATGTAAACTGGAAAATTATACTGTTACTAAGGAAACCAGAAAATTATGTATCATTCAATGTCGTCTCTTTTTCTGAAAGCGCGATATAACAATAAGTGACTTTCTTCTTCATAAAAAACTTTTTGAAACGCTATATAACGTGGTTGCTAAGTATTTTATAATTTATGACGAAATAATAAAGACATAATTACTACAATTTTTATAAATAATGATGAAAAATATTAATAGAAAAGAGCTGTAGTACTACAACATTCTACAAGTATGTAAAATTAAAATCCTTAGTATGGGCGAATAACTTTAATTAAAACCTTCATTCTGTTTTAAATGTTTAATACTAAAGCATTATCAGGAGGATACTAGGATACTTTATCTCTCTTCTGTAATGTATTCAGGATGACTTAATCATTACTTTCTATTGTTCATTAACTCATACAATAGATTCATTACTCAAAGACTTTGAATTCATTGGAATTAATTATGTCAATCTTTATTCTGAATTCGGTAAAAATTAAGTATTTATCAAGTTTGGAAATGTGTCTTATTCTGAATTTGTTAAATCTTCCTTAATCTCCAAAGTTTAGAGATAAATGAGCAACTCCCAACACGAGCAACTAATCACTTTATGCCAGATTATTACATCACCATTTTCTAGTCTGTGTATTGACTCAAGAAATAAAGATTCCTTGTATTGAAGATTTTCTGGGAAAGCTGTCTTTGTTTGAGCTATTGAATGCTGTTTTCGTAAGAAAAAGCTTTAATAAAGTAAAAAATTTATCTCCCCATAAATCTTTTTCCATTAAGTTAATGATCCTGTATTTGTGTATTTGGAAGTATATTCCAAAAACAATTAAGTTATGGATTAGTCAAAGCTTGTAATAGAAAGCATAGCCAGGCTACACTAATAAACTAATTATTATAATCGAAATTCGCGCATAACATAAATGCGACATTAAATGAAGGAAATGAGAAATTTGCCTCGTTTGGTGTTTATTGTTTATCTAATGCTTTGTCAAATATAAGTAGAATTAAAGGTTAAACAATAAGGACAACATTTTGACTTTATGTGTTCATTAATTTCAATTTGTTCTTTTATTTGACAGTATAAAACGAATACTCAATTGTTATGTTATTGTTGAGATAAGATTCCTTGAAACAATTTTCAAATTTATTTCTCAACACACTAAAGTAGGAGTGGCACAACAGCGGCCCGCCTTTAACATTTTTCGGGCCAGTGAGATTTATCACACCTTTACAAAATATATTTATTTTATAATGGCCAAAGTTGTGAAAAACAATGTATTAAAAAATGCTAAAAATTATGTGTGAAATATGTGAAAAATTAACTTTGATTTAAAAATATATTTAAAAATTAACTGTTGAAATTATGAATGCCAAAAAATTAGAAGTCAAGCATCATTTTGATTTTAAAACAATATTCTTGAAAATATATGACAGATATTGCCTGCTTTATTTATGAGTTTACAGTTATGAATTCTCAGAATAATTAAATTTTATTCTACAAACTCATGATGAAACAACAACAACAACAGCATCAGATTTGCAAAAGCTGCACGCGCATCGTGAAAGAGTGGAGTGAGAAACAAATATCACATTATTAAAATAAATAAATATTTTTCAATGATTTCATTTTTTATTTTGTTTATATTTATATATTTTTTATGTTTCATTTTTAGTGTTATATATTTATTTATAATGTGCGTTCAATATCATTATTATTATATTATCTATGTTTACATGTACGAATAATAGAAAACACAATAAAAATAACTCATTATGTTTAAATTTTCTTTCCAAAAAAATGTCTATAGTGGGTCTAAAATCAAATATGGGGTTTTATAATTTTATATGCTGCCCGCAGATTTATGATGCATTTCCAAAGTGGCCTGCAAGATCATTTGGGTTTGCCACCCCTGCACTAAAGGATGACTTGGAAAAAATCATACTTGTTTCTTTCAACAGTAGGTGCATTGTGAATAAATGTTTAAGGATAAAATATTGGTTTAAAAGTATGATGAATTAGAATGTATTAATTTTATATTTTAACTTAAAGTCCAACAAATTACCTGTTTTATTTGAAATGAATCAAATTGCCTCTTAAACCTCAACTATATAGTACCTTCTCATCATACATACTACTTCCCATAATACCCACTAGTCCCATAACAATCACTATACTCATCATGCACTATTATTCTGTTATCGTAAGAAATGGGGCAAATTCTTTTGTACACGTAACCCATTGTTTTCCCCTCAAGAGAATTGTTTGAGTTCATCATTTTCTAAAAACAACAAACAGCTAAACAATGACAGCTGCAGTTCTGAACAATTCTTCAAACAATTCTGCGTTGCTCTTTTCAACAAATGCTTTAAGAGTAAATTTTTAATGTTTTTAAAAACTGTCGCTTATTTAAAGGTTTATTTTGAGAAATAATTCATTTTATAACTAGAACTAAAGCGTAAACAATAAAGACAACATTTTGTTTTATGTGTTCATAATTTTCAATTTGTTCTTCTATTCTTAAACGAATGTTCAAATGCTATGTTATTGTTGATATATAATTCCTTAAAATAATTTTGAATTTTTTCTCAACACACTAAAGGATGACTTGAGAAATAAAAACATGCTTGTTACTTCAATAGTCGGTGTCTTGTGAATAGATGTTTAAGGATAAAATATTGTTTTGAAAATGTGATGTATTAGAATATATTATTTTATATTTTACTTAAAGTCCAACTAATTACCTGTTTCATTTGAAGTGAATTAAACTTCCCTTTTAAACCTCAACTATATAGTACCACCCAACATGCATACTATTTCCATAATACCCATTAGTCCCATAACAATCACTATACTCATCATGCACTATTATTCTGTTATCGTAAGAAATGGGGCAAACATTCTTTTTTACAAGTAACCCATTGTTTTCCTCAAGAGAATTGTTTGAGTTTATCATTTTCTAAAAACAACAGACAGCTAAACAATGACAGCTGTTCTGCGTTTTCTCTTTTCAACAAATACTTTAAGAGTAAATTTTTAATGTTTTTAAAAACGGTCGCTTTTTTAAAGGTTTATTTTGAGAAATAACTAATTTTATAACTAGAATTAAATGTTAAACAATAAAAACAACATTTTGTCTTTATGTGTTCATAATTTTCAATTTGTTCTTTCAACGATGCTATGTTATTGTTGAGATAAAATTCCTTAAAATATTTGAAGTTCGTTTCTCAACAACTAAAGAATGACTTGAGAAATAAAAACATACTTGTTTCTTCAATAGTAAATGCATTGTGAATATCTGTTTAAGGATAAAATATTGTTTTTAAAGTATGATGCATTAGAATTTATTATTTTATATTTTACTTAAAGTCCAACAAATTATCTTTTTATTTGAAGTAATTAAATTTCCTCATAAACCTCAACTACATAGAACCTTCCATCACACATACTACTTGTTTGTCTGTAGAATTTATTATTATATATTTTATTTAAACTCCAAAAAATTACCTGTTTTAATTGAAGTGAATCAAATTTCTTTTAAACCTCAACTATATAGTACCTTCCAGCATACATACTACTTGACCCATAATAACACTAGACCCATAACAATCACTATACTCATCATGCATTATTATTTTGTTATCGTAAGAAATGGGGCAAATATTCTTTTGTACCAGTACCCATTGTTTTCCCCGTGAGAATTGTTTGAGTTTACCATTTTCTAAAAACAAACAAACAGCTAAACAATGACAGCTGCAATATCTGAAAAATTCTTCAAACAATTCTGCGTTGCTCTTTTCAACAAATGGTTTAAGAGCAAATGCTTAATGTTTTAAAAAACAGTTGTTTATTTAAAGGTTTATTTGAGAAATAACTAGAATTAAAGGTTAAACAATAAAGACAACATTTTGTCTTTACGTGTTCATAATTTTCAATTTGTTCTTTTATTCTGAAACTAATTTTCAAATGCTATGTTAATGTTGAGATGAAATTCCTTAAAACAATTTTGAAATTTATTTCTCAACACACTAAAGAAGAACTTGAGAAATGAAAACATATTTGTTTCTTTGAAAGTAGGTGCATTGAGAATATCTGTTTAAGGACAAAAATACTGTTTTAAAAGTATGGTGTATTAGAATTTATTATTTTATATTTTATTTAATATACAACAAATTAACTATTTTATTTGAACGAATCAAATTTCCTTTTAAACATCAACTATATAGTACCTTCTAGCATACATACTACTTCACATAATACCCACTAGTCCCACATAATCACTATACTCAACATGCATTATTATTTTGTTATCGTAAGGGGCAAATATTCTTTTGTACCAGTACCCATTGTTTTCCCTCGTCTGAATCTGTTGAGTTCATCATTTCTAAAAACAACAAACAGCTAAACAACGACAGCTGCAGTTCTGAACATTTCTTCAAACAATTCTGCGTTCCTCTTTTCAACAAATGCTTTAAGAGCAAATATTTAATGTTTTAAAAAACTGTTGTTTATTTAAAGGTTTATTTTCAGAAATTCCTGGTTTCGAATTCCTGAATCATTTGGAATATAATGCATAATATTTAAAAATAATCACTAAGACAGAATATTATTTTTTCTTTTAAGAAACGAATTTTCATTCTCAAATAAATTTCAAGCAGAAATTTTAAATTTTGAGGCGCCAGAAATACTTTTGTAATTTTAACTAATGGTTTATTTACTTCTTTAAATATTTATTGATACCTAATAAAATATTCAAGAAATACGTTACAAAAAGTAGTCATAAAACTAATTACAGTTTTTGAAATTGAATATTTGAATATATTCAAATGAGAATTTTAACAAAATGTGTCAATTCAGAATGCATTTATCATCGTTAAGTAATTGTTTCAATCGAGTGAAATATGTCATATTATAGTCTATTGTTTGATTCTGTAGATATAATAATATAAGTATATATATTGTAGCATTTTCCCATGGAAAGAGTTGTGGCATTTCATTCCCAAGAGAAAAGAATGTATATTTTATGAAAAGTACATAATAACAACCTATCACTCAAATTTGACCGCAGATAAACAGTATTTTTAGTAGTTTATTACATGCAATTAGAGTTTTGTACTAATCAGAACAACCTGTCACTAATATCTGATAGCAGATATTCAGTGTCATGTATAAAGAGGCCTCGTGAAATTAACGATTTTCTGTGCGACTTTCACAGGTCGAAACAATTACAGATGGAATATGGACTATACCATGTGTTGTTGCATTGCGATTGTTGATAGACCATGGGCTGAGAAAATGTCTACTCCAATCAGAAATGAGAGAAGTTAACGCCCCTTTTAGATGGATTTTCTTAAAGGGAAGTTTTTGGAGAAGAAAAGAGGAGAATTCTGCGACGAGTCGACAAAGAGTGTTGATTTTCCCTTCTTCTCTAAAGTGACTGAACAGGCGAAGTTTCCGCCCGTTTCCAAAGTGAGCTCATTGTGGTTTCGTGCATCACGCCGTGTGATAATTAAAGTATGCCGAAGACTACATGTTTTAAATTCGTTGTAGACTCGAGAACAATGAAAATCTTCGTCCTACGAGTGAACTGCACTAGTGAATCAAATTAAAATCCTTGATTTTCATTTTCATTTGTTTTTGTAAATAATAAATTGTATTAACCAAGAGTTCGATATACATATATGACTTTATGTCATTATATATATATATATATAATGCTTTTAAATAAAAATTAAAAGTGTTCCCATGAACCTGAGGTGGCCCTCTTCTTGAAGTGGTTATAGGTCTAGTATAGGCCGAGACGTTACAATACATATATATATACACCCACTTCTCATTTTCTATTATGTAATATTCTCTGAAATTATAAAAGGATTGGTAAAAAGTAAAACTAAAATCGAAAATAATCACAAAAAATAAACTATTTTATAAAATATTCTTAAATTATTTGTAAAAGTTTATTTGCAACAAAACTTGAATATCAAACAAGAATTTGAAATTTATTAGCATAAAATATTATGAAACTTTCTTTGAATGAAGATTGTGTTAGTATAGAGTTAATTAAATTTTTATGAAATAAACAACTTCCTTTCTGAGGCTATTGTAGAAATGCGAAAAATTAATTTCATTTTTTAGCTTGTTAAACTTACAAAAACACAAATAATAAGATTTCATTTCTATTTTTTTTTTTTTTTTAAATTAAGAATTTCTTTCAGCAAACACAAAATAAATTTTTTTTCTTCGCATAATTTGTATAGATTCAAAATATAGTTAAGCCTAAATTTGTTGCTGGTTTTATTATGTATATACATATATATATTTTTTCAATTTCTCCACGAGCACGAAAACAATCTTTCAGATGTTGATCACTTTGGAAAATCTCATTACTTTTTAGAAGAAGCAATATCGATTGTAATATCCACATCCCTATACTTATTTTTTATCCTTAAAGGAAAAAAAAATCCCTTTAATTAGAAAATCCGTCGTTTTCTTTTTCCATTTTCCCCATCAGTAATTAAAAATAAATAATTCTTGTAAACCCACTTGAAAATACCTCGGAAAATGTCACAGAAATCTTGTTATTTATTCTCTAATCAAATTCATTGTTCCGATTAAATGACGAGGAAAACAAATCAAACAAGAAAAAAAAAAAAAGAAAAACAAGGTCAGAAAACAAGAATAAATAATCGATGAATTAATTCATGGCTTGAATCATTACGTTTCCAAAGAATAATATCTACTTTTTCGTTATGAGATCCAACGACTGGAATAAGACATCACTTTTTCCCCGAAGGGGTAAAAAAAAGGAATAAAATAAAAGCATTGAAGGGAAAAAAAAGGGGAAAAAAAGCAAGAAGAATTCCAACTAAGACTAAGATCCAAAGTACATGATTAAATCATCAAAGCTTACGTCAGCATATATCGACCGTGAAAGACGTCCAAAAAATCTGGAACACCACAGAAAAGAAACGAATCATAAAAAAAAAATGATAAAAGAAAGAAAAGAAAAGAAAAATTCGACACTAATCAATAAAAGAAGGGCCCTTCATTATATTTCTTTCCAAAAATCCGATACACTTCGAAGATGCAAATGCAAGGTAATTTTCAGTTGTACCAGAATAATTTCTTTTATGGCAATTATGATAGCTGGAAAAAAAATCAGTTATTTATATTTAGAACTTATTGCTACTTAAGGCTATGTTATTGAACTATCCCAAAAAGCAATGGAATTTTTTTTTTCGTACTGTTATTTTTCATTTCTCATATTTTTATATTCAGAACTTATTGTTATTTAAGGCTATACCATTCAACAATCCCGAGAATAAACGTATATTTTCATACTATTATTTTTCATTTCTCATATTTTCATATTTATAACTTATTGTTACTTAAGTCTATGTTATTGAACAATCGCGAAAATGAACGGATTATATTTCCTATTTCGATTTCGGATTATTTTTCCTATTCTTTTCCTATTCCGATTATTTTTCCTATTATTTTTTTTTCATATTATTTTTCATTTCTCAAATTTAGATCTTATTTTTCATATTTAGAAGTTATTGTTTTAATTAAAAACTACGTCGTTAAACTCATACAAATGGAAGGAATTTAATTTTTTGATACTATTATTTTTCATTTCTTATTATTTTCATATTTAGAACTTATTGTTACTTAAGGTTTTGCCATTGAATAATCTTGAAAGTAAACGGTTTTTTTTTTTTCATATTGTTATTTTTCATTTCACATGTTTTCATATTTAGAACTTATAGTTTCTTATCGCTATGCCATTGAACAATCTCGAAAATAAACGGATTTTTTTTCATACTATTATTTTTCATTTCTCATATTTTCATATTTAGAACTTATTGTTACTTAAGTCTATGTTATTGAACAATCCGAAAATGAACGGATTATTTTCCTATTTCGATTTCGGATTATTTTACCTATTCTTTTCCTATCCCGATTATTTTTTCTATTATTTTTTTCATATTATTTTTCATTTCTCAAATTTAGATCTTATTTTTTCATATTTAAGCCTATTGTTAATTAAAGCACGTCGTTAAACTCATACAAATGGAAGGAATTTAATTTTTTTGATATTATTATTTTCATTTAGCATTATTTTCATATTTAGAACTTATTGTTACTTAGGTTTTGCCATTGAATAATCTTGAAAGTAAACGGGATTTTTTTTTCATATTCATTTATTTTTATTTAGCATATTTTCATATTTAGAACATAGTTTCTTATCGCTATGCCATTGAACAATCTCGAAAATAAAACCGATTTTTTCATACTATTATTTTCATTTAGCATATTTTCATATTTAGAACTTATAGTTTCTTATCGCCTATGCCATTGAACAATCTCGAAAATAAACCGATTTTTTTCATACTATTATTTTTCATTTAGCATATTTTATTTTCATATTTAGAACTTATTGTTATTCAAGCCTATGTTATTCAACAATCCCGAAAATAAACGGATTTTTTTTATACTGTTATTTTTCATTTCACATATTTTATTTATAATTTATTTTTCATATTTAGAGCTTATTGTTACTTAAGGCTATGCCACTGAACAATCCGGAAAAAAAAAAAACAACGGATAATCTGTTCATACTATTATTTTTCCTATCTAAAAGTAATTAGAATTTTATATCACTGAAAGATAAAGATTTTGTTAGTTATAATTAAAATATCGCTTATTATGTAATATAAAACATGAATTTATTAAAATGATTCAAATTGGACAAATAAATTTCTACTCTAATAATTATCAAAAATATTTTTGTTTAATTATTTATTTTATCAAGTATGATATTTTTATTGCAGTTACAGATAAATTATAAAATGTTGGATATAATAAATTGAATATTTCTTAGCACCAATGTTAACGGTTCCATTTCATACTTTATATAAATTGTAAATATCTTCTTTAATCATTTTCTTTTTTAATGATTATCATAATTGATGTAGTGAAATATTTTTTGGGAGAGATAAAAAGCTGTCTGATATAAGTATTTAAAATATACGAGTTCAATATTATTTGCGCTATTCAATTAAATTAATATGGAATAATATTGAATTCATATATTTTCCTCGTACTTTAACAAGTCATTTTAAACTCAAATCAATTGCAATGACAAGTTTAAATGTTAAATTTCTTAAAGTTATGGGAATTGACGGAAGTAGTAATTGCATATATCGCAAAAGATGTCTCAAGGGTGGGAAAGCACAACTTTACAAGAAATGTCCTACGGTTGCGTTGATTGACAGTTCAACTCGTATCAACTATGACCAGAAGGGTCATATGGTCTCATGGAAAGGCAGTATAAAAAATCCCTCAAAAGAGTTTACACCTCAAGAAGTGGAAAATTCAAATTTCTTTGTGTTGATCCTGAAATCTCACATATCCCAGCTACAGCCTGTCATTGAAATTGCTCCCCAAGAAAATGCTGATATGTTAAAGCAAGACGTTATTGGTATTGAAGGAATATGCTAACATTTTTACACCCCTTAGAAGTATTGAAAATGTCTACAACCGGTAATTACTATGTAATAATCTGTGGACTAAAGCTACTAGGTTCGTCTATTTCACAATGATTGATGGAATGATGGAAATTGAGAGAAGTAGTAATTGCGCATGTCGCAAAAGTTGTCTCAATTGCTGGAAAAAGTACTTCTTCAACGAATGTCCTACGGTTGCAATGATTAACAATACAACTTGTATAAACTGTGGCCAAAAGGGTCATATCGACTCATGGAAGGGTTGCAGGAACTTTCCATAGTACCTCACACCAAAGCCTCTACCAAGAAACCAAGTCTCCCAAAGAAAGTTTACATTTCAAGAAATGGACTTGCAAATTTCCTTTGTGGCGATCCTGAAAGTTGTCCTTTGTTGCTCCACAAAAAAATGTTGATATGTTATGAAAGACGCTCTTGGTATTGAATGAATATAACATTTTTATCTCCCTTAGAGGCATTAAAAACTTCTACAACCTGTTATTACTATGTAATAATCCTGGATAAGACGAACTAGCTTCGTCTACTTCAAAAATGATTGGATGACTCCTTTCTCTGTGACTCCTCTCTGATGGCCAATTGGCTATCTCTCTGGTCTTTTCGTACCACAGACTTCAGAATCGAAACCTGGCAATAGCATGAATGTTTGCTAGTGGTTCGGAATCCACATTAAACTGTAATTCTCGGTCTAATTAGCCTAAAATAGGCAAAAAATGACCTGTAGAACGACAAACTAATCTTCCTCTACAAGCGTGCTTCTGTCCCAGGTTGCTTTTCACTTTCTCAACTGTTTTTACACTTCATGGGATTCAAGCCACTGCCATTAAGATTCGAATCCTGGCGGTGGCATGGATGATTGTTAGTGATGCGAAATTCACATTAAACTGTAAGTCTCGGTCTAATTAGTCTAAAATGTGCAAATAAAAATAATAATAATAATAATAATAATAACCTGTAGAGCGACAAACCAAATCTTCCTCTACATGCGTGCTTCTGTTTCAGATACTCTCGCTGCTCCTTACTTTCTCAACTGTTTTTTTACATCCCATCATATATTACGTCATGAAAAGATTACAGGAACTTTCAATGTACACCGCCCCCACCCCCAAAGAAAAATGTCATATATTACTTTAAATTCCAGATAGAAGGTTTGTGGCTGCTTTGTAGCCAAGGTACATCGTCCACTTGTACCCGAAATGGAAATTAAATATTCAAAAACTAATATTGTAATTTAAAAAAACATTATTTTTACACTGATTTGAAAAACAGAAAACTGCCAATGTGACGAACTAACACCAGACAATCAAACATAAAGTAAATTGGTATTATTATCTACTTTTATTATCAATGTATAAATTTCTACTTTTAATTTAATTTAATTTTGCATATCCTTTATATAGAAACTTGAAGCCAAATAGTAATTAGAAATGTTATTTACAAGGTGCAGAAAATAAATTTCTTCAAATCAGACTTTCTATTTATCTGCGGTTAATACTTATTCATTATTCAATTCGCTCGTTACTTTTAACGAATTCATTGGACGAAAGAAATTCCACAACTAACAAACAGCAGGTGTTTATGTAAGATTTCATTGAGATTAAAAACAAGCGAAAATAACCAGACGTGAAAATTACGCTGTGCAAATACCACGGTGTGATTAAATGTTTATTTTAAATTAGAATTTCAATTCTTAATTCTGAGTGTAGTTGAATTTTCGGAAAGAATTAGAGGAAACAGAATACTAAACAAGCCAACCTCCAGAGACAGCGGGGCTGGAAGACATTTGCATAAATTATTAAGGATATCACAAAAGGATTCCCCTTTTAAAATACGGATTGTTTCAATGACAGAATATATTTCTACTGGTAAACACTAAGTTTCGCCTTTGACGTTAAGTTTTAAGATCTTTACAGCGCAGTTAGCGTACGAAATGCGGTTGTTAACTTTAAGAAAAGAGCCTTCCGACGTCTCTGAAGCAAATCCGTTTTCTATATCGATTGGGAATTTGCATTGTAATGGATATCTTATTTCCGTGGAATTGTCGTATAATTTCATGGCTCAGGCAAAGCTGTGAGAAGTTCTGCGAGAATTGAAGATAATAATTTCTGAGAGGAATCGGGACTTAACTCGATTATTATTAAGTCTCTGTTTTCAAGTGCAGGATGCATGAATGCAGCTGATGCGATCAAAAGCAATTGAAAGTGATCCTTTTGTTGCTTTTCAAAAGTCGGAATGCGTCTGGCAAATGCTAATTTTGCTTATTCTTAATGAAGAAAATTTATCTTTGATACTTGTCGTTTGACTTTTTAAAAAGAACTTTGCATGGCGATGATTTGTTTCCCTTCTAAAATATTAACAAATGTGTAAACACATGATGACTTATATAAATTCGAGTATCATTGAGAATTTTTTTTATTCAGTCTTTTCATTTGCTTTATCATGACTAATTTCAATAGCTCACAGAAATAAGAGAATTATATAAATGACAAGTCATCGGACTTATTAAGAAAAGTGAGAGCGCGATTCGTGGCATTAGGGCTACTATTATTACTACTACATCACTATTGTGCCTAGAGCTAAGTTGCCCTTTTAGAGTTGGGAATGATGTGGGTGAGAAGATTCGCTTATTCTGTTTTGTCGCTCTACTGTCATTTTTGCACACTTTGAGCTAATTATGCCGGGACCTACTGTTTAACGTGGATTCCGAACCAATAACAGACATCCATGCCTCCGCCAGGATTCGAATCGGAAGCATATGGCATCAATGTCCAGAGCTTTAGTCAATTGGCCACTAGGCCGCGTGGGTGAGAAAGAAGTCTGAATGGATTCTGAGACGCTCTAAGGTCATATGAGACCGGGAACTACGGCAAAAAAAGTGGATTCGAAGCACTACAAACATCCATAGCATCACCGATCTCGAACCCGAAGCCTGTGAATCAGAGAGCTGTGATGAGGTTCATTCTACTTTCGGCACTGTTCACCCACTGTTCTAAGTAACATAGAGTAGTAAAAATTGTAGCCAAAAACAGCCAAGCTACCATTTCAATCATTGCAATCAAACTAAATAAAATAAAAAGTCATGGGAAGAGTATCTTCACATGAGGAATACGTTGCCCCAATCTTTCTATATCAGAGGTCAAGGTCATTGGAAGAAAGGGGTCAATGAGCTTTCGAGTCAGTCCCATGTCTAGATGCCAATTCGTAAAATAAAAAAATAGTATCCGAGTGGTAAGTGTTATTCGAGAACAAAAAAAAGGTAAATTGCAATAATCGATCCCAACTATCTATCTTTGTATTGGAGTCAAATCTTTGTTTACTGGTGGCAGTAGAAATTATTTTCAACTATTGAACAAAGGCATGTGTTAAAATTCATTAAAAAGATTAAAATGTTGTTAAATCTTCTTCCTAGTATTGCCTACCCCAATTTTCACAACCTCATGTTGTGAACCTCACTATACAGTACCAATCATGTTGGAATTAATGATATAAAAGAAGAGAATTAATCGATTTTTATAGCATTCATATTTAGCAAAGACATTCTTTAAACTAGATATATTGAATGCAATATTTTTGGAAATTTTTATAATTATACACTTTTATGCTTTTATTCATATTGTTATCACAGCAAACGACCATAACTTGGTTACCTGTCATTAAATTTCAGAATAGATTTAAATATAAGTTGTAACCGTGCTTAATCATACGCACTGCAAGAGCTTCCCTTGCGGCGTTCAGAAGAAATCATCAGTTGGCATCGAGACTCTCACCGGAGAGGACGTAAAGCGAGAGTGAAGCTGCTGCCTTAGAGACGTTTTTTATTTACCGTATATCACCCCGAGAAAAAGATCTAGTTAGCACAATTATGTGTATTTATTGGCCAAAAGACTCTCATCCACAGAGGAAGTATATTTCGCTATCCAGCGTGTATCTGAGTAACTTTATTTACAGCTTAGAAGTGGATTCCTTCCACGAATCTTTAATCATATGTCTTTAAATGTGTATACATGCTTTCTGTTAAATATCGTCTATCTTTAATTGCCGTTTTGATGTCGTATTTATGTGCTTTTACATAAAGCTATGTGCTATGTGTTTTCTTAAAGCTATGTGTTGAGACAAGGTTTCTCAACAACCACACCCAGATCCAGCTGCACAAATAAACGACGATCTACTACTAAGTTAGATTATGCTAACAATATGTTTTGAAAATAAGAGGTATGTATATATCACATATATATGTTGATGTCTTAGTTTTAACGATATATTAAGATATCAATACAAATTTTTCAAAAAACAATTTATCATAATGAATTTAATAAAATGGAACATTTTTAGATTGCAACAAAATTTTCTAGATTGTGTACTCAGTGATTGCTGGGATGTATGGAACTAGAGCAACTTTGATTTATGAGTTTATAATTAAATGGAAAATTAAAAAATTTTAATCAATCATATCTAATAAGGACAATACAATTTAATTTAGCTCTATAATTTATGTTATAGCAAAGTCCTAAATTATATTTTACGTTTAATATTTAATAATTCGTTCAATGAAGATTCTTCTGCAACCAAAATTATTCAGTTCACCATCGAATATTATATTATTTATTCATGTGTAGTGAACTAAATCATTCACAAATATACAAATTAAATTTATTTCAAGATGAATGATCAGGTTAAATAACTACATAAAGTTAAAGTTAAGGTTAATTAATAAAATTCTGGAGTATCCAATTTGAATAATGAAACATTGATAAATTGTAATATTTAAAATAGGAATATCGGTTGGCATAAATTTGATATTTTAATTATTAAAATTATAAAAAAAATTACAATTGTCTATAAAAAACAATATTTTTTTTTTTTTTTTTTAAAGTAATTTGATAAGTTGAAAATCTGCTTATAATTTCTCTTAAAAAACAACTGACAATTAAATGCATGAAGATGGATGTAATAAATATTTGAGTTTATGTCTGCTAGCTGATTTAGTCATCTCATAAATATTTTACTTTCTTTTATTTACATAATATATCCAAAACAATGAAAAAAAATATTTCAGCTGTTTTTCAATTTATGTAATGAAAAATATTCAGTTCAGTAGAAACAAACTTTTTGTAATGTACTTAAAACCAGCATTTATAAATCAAAATTTAAAGAATGTGAAAATCTCTAAGAGACTTTTTGAAAATAACAGTAAATTTTTATGATATGAACAACTTATATTTTTACACATATTTTTGGTAGTTAATATATGAAAAGTTATGTTCCAAACATACAATTTCTCTTTTTTCAATTTTTAATATTTTCAGGAGTAATTTAGTTAAAATTATATAAAAAAAGTGTAGAAAAAATTTTTTAATTTAAACAAATTACATAAAAATAAACAAAATTTATAATACAGCAATAATTAATAATCCAATCTTTTACAAGTAATTAACAATCTAAATTTTTACAAGTATTTTTTTGGTATTTAATATATGAAAAGTTATGTTTCAAACTTACAATTTTCTTTTTTCAGTTTTGAATTTAATCATTTTAGGAGTTTAGTTAAAAATTATACAAAAAGGAGTGTAGACAACTTATTATTTTTATTTTAAACGAACTATTTAACAACAAAAAAATTTATTATACAACAAAAATGAATAATCTAAACAAATTAAAATGGGAATCAATTAAATAGAATTATAATAAATGTATATAAAAAAATTAAGAATTCGGAAAAAAAAAGAAGCTAATTTTAATCGTAATTCAAAATTATAAAATTATAAGATTTTTAGTTTCACGGTTTCTATGAATAAATAAAAAATTAAATAAATTTTTATAAAATTCAAATTAAGAAAATTATATAATTATAATAATAAATATTATTATTATTATAAAATAATACATAATAATAATACTATTAAACCTTGTAATTAATTTTTAAACTGACAAAATATTTTTAAGATAAAAATAATTTTTAGTTATGACGTTTTATTCTTTTGAATATTTCTTAAATTAACTAAAAAGCAAAAATAAATGCTTTTAAATGAAAATAAAAACTGCATTTAGATGTCTTTCTATAAAAAATCAAGTGAAGCATAAAATTATAATTATATTAATAAAAAATAACATTATTATTATTATAAAATAATAATAATAATAATAAATTTAATTAATTAATTTTTCAGACAATATATTTTAAGATAAAAAATAATTTTTTAATTATGGAATTTTATATTTAGTATTTCTTAAATTAACTAAAAGCAAAAATAAACGCTTCAAATAAAATTTAAAAAATTGCATTTAGATGTTTTTCTACAGCAAATCAAGTGAAACATAAAATATTTGCTTAAAATTATAAATAAAAGAATATTTTATAATTATGCTAATAAATATTATTATTAATGTAATTATAAAATAATCTATAATAATAATAATAATAAACACTGATATTAATTAATTTTTTAAAACAGACAATATATTTTAAGATAAAAAAATTTTTAGTTATGAAAATTTATACTTTTTATTTCTTAATTAACTAACAAGCAAAAATAAACGTTTTAAATAAGATTTAAAAAATTTGCATTTAGATGCTTTTCTATAACAAATTACGTGAAATATAAAACTTTTGGAAATTTTTAATAGCCAATAAATTTTATTTCAATGCATTTCTTTGCTTAAATAATACATATAAAAATAGTTTCCTTTTCATTACAAACTTGCTGAAAACGATTTTTTATAAGGTGCCATTAAGGACTAAGAAACTTTAATAGTAGAGAATCTGTATTTAGAATAAAAATCTGCTTTTAGAATTTTTGCTATAACAAATTAAGTGAAACATGAAACTTTTGTACATTTTCTCTAACCAATAAATTTTATGTGAATGGATTTACTTGCAATAAATAAAACTTATAGAAACAAAGTTTTCTTATCATAATAAACTTTTGAAAAATGTATTGCCGTTAAGGACTGAAAATTTATAAGGATAAGAATAAATTTTTAATCTTTATATATATTTAGTTATTTATTTTACTCAACTCGTATTAATGCACTCCGCTGGTAAACTTTAGGGTGGAGGTTCAACCAGCTGGCGGCTTTGTTGTAGGCAATGTTTTAAAAACAAGGAGACTCGATGGCATTTGTGATGTTCAGCATCTTGTCTCATTCGTCGGACTACTTGATGGTAGTTTTCAGCGTTTTCTCCAATACGATACGCAAATGTGGGGTAAGTACCCCCATAAAATTCCCCCAGAAGGCACTGCCCTCTTTCTTCAGGCTTCTAGCGAGGGCATGAAGATGCCCCCCCCCTTTTCCTCTTTAAATGAGGCAGTAAAGCGCTCTTGGTGTTTGTTATCACGAGCTTCAGGTTCGAATCCTGGCGATGGCATGGATGTTTGTGAGTCATTCGGAATCCACGTTAAACAGTAAGTCCCGATCTAAATAGCCTAAACTGCACACAAAATGACCATAGTGCGACAAACCAAACCAAACCTTACATGAGATCACACAGGTTGCAGAACTTGATCTAGATGTTACTGTCTACCAAGTTGGATAAGAGAAAAAAAAAGTTATTCATTTCTTTTGTACATGGGTTGGGTCTTACATGTGTTCTACTTATGTATACCACGAAAAACATACCAACAAAAAATGCAGGAAGGATTTTGATGATTTATTGCACGCATTTGAAAGTTGTATACGAAAAAAAACCACCTGGCAGTAAAACTAGGAGTGGGATATCAGCCAAAAAACGTTTTGACTTTTGAGTCGAATTTATAAATAAATTTATGAATATAATTCTCAGTTCCATACATTTATGAAATTTTAATTAATGGATTTAGAAAATTTGCAAAATAAATTTAATAACTTTTATTGAACTTATTATGATTCTTAATGAACTTTGAAAACATATTTGAAAAATTGTTTTTGCATTCATAAAGTATTTTTTACAATTTTAAAGGTGTAGTATTTGAAACGACTTAAAAGATATTATTGTACAAAGTTACGTTGTAAGTTGCATGAAGTAAAGCTGTTAAAAGTTATTATTGTTTACAAATATATTTATTTCCTATAAAAATTACAATACTAAATTACGAGGTGCGAAAATATAATAGAATATCTGAAGACAAAAAATATAAAATTTAATAACGAAAATTAAGGCCAATGAATATGAAAGCCATGCTTGCTTTAAATACGTGATGTAAATTTATTGAGCTTTAATTATATTTTATAGGACATATGAACATTTGATTAACGAATACCATTAAAGAGGTGATGAAATCTAGCATTTTTCTCACTGGAAGAGTTTTGGCATTTTTTCCCATTGATTATATTCTTTAAAAAGTACATAATAACAACCCATCACTCACATTTTACCACAGATAAGCAATGTTGTGGATACTTATATTACATGTAATTAGTGTTTCGTACTAATGAGAATAACTTGCCACTCAAATCTGATAGCAGATAATCAGTGTCATGGACAATGAAACCACATGAAATTAGCGATTGTCTGTGCGACCTTCACAGATCAAAACAATTACAGATGGAATATGGACTGTGCTGTTCCACCATGATTGGTGATAGACCATCAGCTGACAAATTGACGGATTTTCTTAAAGGAAGGTTTTTGGAAGACGGAATCCTGCGACGAGTCGATCAGAAGTGTTGTTTTTCTCTGAAGTGACTGAATAGGTCGGAAAATTCCGCTTGTTTTACAAAGTGAATCCCTTGTGGTTTCGCGTATCGCGCCGTGTTATAATTAAGGTCTACCGCAGACCACGAGTTTTGAGATTCGATTACTTGCGATTTAATCATGTACTCAAATTTATATTTTTAAATTTTAAGTTCTTTGTATAATAACCCATAGTTGCGAGTGCTTGTAAATAAATATTAAAGTGTTCCCATGATCCTTAAAGTGGCCTTCTTCTTGAAGCCGTTGTAGGTGTAGTATAGGCGGAGATACTATACTGTATCAGCAACAAATTGAGTTTGGAAAAGGCCGTGTTCATAGTATAAGAGAAAAATCAAAATTTCATTATTCAAGGGGATATGGAAAGCCTAATTTAATCCTTTACATAGGTTTGGTGACATTTTAATAACTAATGAACAATTATAAAATAGAAAATTCCTTACATAATATAGAATTAAAAGATAAAAAAATAAATAATAGGAAAGAGCATTAAAAATATTTCTTTCCAACATAAGTTTTTTTTATGTAATAGTTGATTGTCGAAAGCTGATTTTTATTTATTTTAAATGTGGCATTTATTTTATCTATTTCTAATTATTCAAGTATAAAAAAAAATTGAAAGCAGAAACCATCAATCAATTATTATGACAAAATAAAAAAATCTGAATATAACTAAAAAGAATTTAGGCTAAAAGCAATTCTTTATCTACGAATGATTTAGTAGGTAGATAAAACTCAAACAGCAAAAAAAATATTTTAAGTCTGAATTTATGAATCCCAAATTTGAAAAAAGGAACGTAAAAAGCTATGACGTCATTTCCCATTGGTGACATTTGAATAAATAGTCGTGTACCGTTGAATAAATAGTAGTTTGGAGTCGCAATTCTACATTCAAAAATTAAGTTTTTATTTTTAAAAAAATAAGATGAACTTTTTCATGATTTTTACTACGAATTATATGTAAAAAATAATATACTCAGAGAAAAAAATCTAAATTATATGCGGTATAAATTTTTTTATTAAAAACTCACTAACAAACAAAATATCTTGCTTTATATGCTCTCATTACACTTGTTGTTTTGCAAATGAATAATGCAATAATTCTTTTATGGAAAGATGTATTTAGGGAAAAATGAATTAATAATACATATTTAGTGACAAAAATAGTTTTGTTTTATTAGCTTTTGAAATGAGATAAAATACATTCAGAATTATTATCTTAATTATAACGTTCCATTATGTTTTACTAAATTCATGCAAAAGTGAAAAGTTAATTATTTCCTCACTTATATCGTAAATTTCCTTTTGTGGTTTTTTATAGCCAACTAACCAGCCGAAACTACATAAAAAAGAAAAGTAATGTGTTTTACACATCAATATCAAACTAAAGTCCTTGAAAAGACAATATATGATTGTATTTTTTTGAGATAAATATTATTCTTATTAAATCTGTTTTATTAGTCTTAAGACTTCGAGGTTCTTCTATAAATATTTTTTTAACAGAAACTATATGTAAAACGAAAAATAATGTGCTTTACACATCAACATCAAATAAGCATACCCTTTTCAATGTTATAATTTACTTTCCTTTTTGCAACCAGTCTTTATTAATGTCTTTTTTAAAATTAAATATTAATTTAATAAATCTGATGTATTAATCTTAAGATTTCTCGTATCCTTTCTATAATTTTTTTAAAAAATCGAAACTATATGTAAATGAAAAATAATGTGTTTTACACATCAACATCAAACTAAAGTCCTTGCAAGACAATTTAATAATGTATTTTTGAATTAATATTAGTTTTAATAAATCTGATTTGCGAACCTGATCACGAATTGTTTGTCTTAAGAATTCGTGAGTTTTCTATACATTTTTTTAACCGAAACTACATGTAAAAAACAGAAATTAATGTGTTTTACAAATCAACATCAAACTGAAGTCCTTGAAAGATAATTTATGAATGTGTTTTTTTAATTAAATATTAATTTTAATAAATGTGATTTATACGTCCTTGTAATTTTGTGAATCCTTCTATAAATTTTTAAACTGAAACTATGTTATAAAACAAAAAAAGTAATGTGTTTCACACATCAACATCAAACTAAAATCTCGTAAAACAATTTATCAATGTATTTTTGAATTAAATACTAATTTTACTGATATTTTTAGCTTCAAGATTTGTAAAGTCCTTGTATAAATTTTTTAAGTGAAATTACATGTAAACGAAAAGTAATATGTTTTACATATCAATAACAAACTAAACCTTGCAAGACAATTTATGAATGTATTTTTGAATTAAATACTAATTTTTTTTATATCTGATTTATTGGTATTAAAACTTCTTGAGTCCTTGTTATCATGTTTTAACCGAAACTACATGTAAAACGAAAAGTAATGTGTTTCACATCAACATCAAACTAAAATCCTTGTGAAACAATTTATCAATGTATTTTGAATTAAATACTAATTTTATAAAAATCTGATATTTTTAGCTTCAAGATTTGTAAAGTCCTTGTATAAATTTCTTTAATGAAATTACATGTAAACGAAAAGTAATATGTTTTACATATCAATAACAAACTAAATCTTGCAAGACAATTTATGAATGTATTGTTTGAATTAAATACTAATTTTTATATCTGATTTATTGGTATTAAAACTTCTTGAGTCCTTGTTATCATGTTTTTAACCGAAACTACATGTAAAACGAAAAGTAATGTGGTATCAATGTATTTTTGAATTAAATACTAATTTTATAAAAATCTGATATTTTTAGCTTCAAGATTTGTAAAGTCCTTGTTAAATTTCTTTAATGAAAGCCTTACATGTAAAACGAAAAGTAATATGTTTTACATATCAATAACAAACTAAACCTTGCAAGACAATTTATGAATGTATTTTTTGAATTAAATACTAATTTTTTATATGATTTATTGTTTGTTATCACGAAACTACATGTCATGTGTTTTACACATCAACATCAAAGAAGCATACCCTTTTCAATGTTATAATTTCCTTTCCTTTGCAACCAGTCGTAGTCAGTGGACATGGTGGCCTCCGACCACTGTTTACCTACTTCGTACTGGGGTACTGTAGGAAAAGAAATAAAAGAAAACGAATCCTCTTGCTGTTAGGTGCTTTCATAATATAAGCAAACATATTTGTTTGCGGAATATTAATAATTTAAATATAAAGAATTTACATTTAAATGTATAAAGCCGAGGTAAATATTGCTTAAATATTAAAACTGAATATGTTATTGAACTAATAATAATTATATTAATAATTTATGTAAATATAAATTGACATAAATTATTGTATTTTACTTTTTAACCATATTAATTTAATAGAGGCTACCTGATCAATATTCTAACTAGGTTAAAGCATTGTAACTAAATATTAAAACTAATACTCTTGAATACCTTTCAAGCTGAGTAAATAAAGAAATAAGTTTATCTTAAAATTTTATTTTATAATTTTTATTATTTATATTTTATTATAGTATAAAAACAGATTTAATTAAAAGTTTCCTTCCTTTTAAGTTATGTAAACAAAAAAAATAAATAAAAAATGCTATTTTTTAAATCTTAAAACATAATTAAAGAAACAATTATTTAAATAAATAGAAGAAACAATTTATCTCCTACAGTTATCTTAATATTTCCCTAGAATTAATACAACTTTACAATTTAAAGGTATACAAATTCACAACTTATTATGAGTAATTATTTCATGTTAGAATTTATCTTTGAATGTATATAAGAAAGGCTCAAAAAAAATATATAGGCATTAAAAGTTTGTTTACATTGTATTTTACCATGAAAATTTATTATGTAAGAAATCAAAGTTTTTTATATTAAATATCAAATTATATTTTTATAATATGATGTATTTAGAAACAGAATTATCACTCTTTCAAAAAATTGATGGGATATCGCATTTGAAAAGTTACGATCAATTCAACGTGCAAAAGAGTAAGCCTTCTTAAAAATATGTTTATTTCCCTTAAGAAACACAAACTTTTAAATAAATACTTAATCATTAAATTTTTTTCCATATGACCTTTATCCTTAACGCCAATTTTTTGGCTAATTTCGAAAGGAACTGAAAATTCCTGGTTTTTAACACATCACTCAATAATCCTACGGTCTGACACATATAGCAACACTGTTGATAGACCCATATGATTTTTGGATAGTAGCATCCTTCAAATGATACTTGTCAAAATTTCATGTCATTCTGATAATTAGTTTTCAGGTTACAGGGTTTTATTTTTTTACCCCTTTATTTTTTTTTTTGTAAAGGTTATGGCATCTGTATTTTGGACACGTATGATATTGTGTTCACCGACTATCTTGAGAGAAAGATAAAGCTTTCAATAACAAATATTACATGCCCTTATTGCATCGATTGAGTGTAGAAATTAAGAAAAAAAGTGCTGTTTCATCAAGACAATGCCCCGTGTCACAAGTCGATGAAAACTATGGTTAAATTGAATGAACTGCTCTTCGAATTGCTTCCCCACATACCTTACTCTCAGATCTGGCCCCCAGCGACTATTGGCTTTTCGCAGACATCAAAAGATGCTCCAGGGAAAGAACTTTTTGGCTCTAATGAAGAAGTGATAGCTGAAACTGAAGTCAGTTTTGAAAAGCAAAGACAAATCGTTCTACAAAAAAGGCATCGTAAAATTAGAAGAAAGTTGAAATGTATCACCCTTGAAGGACAGTATGTAGACGAATAAGTCGAATTTCTCAAAAATGTTTTCTTAGCTAGACTGAGATTTATTGAGTGATATGTTATGTTCCTTATTTGAATTAATTATATTGTTTGAAATAGTAATAAAAAATATTTTCTCTTAGGATAAATCCAGAAAAAAAAAATTAAAACTAAATCAACAAACAACAACATTAAAAAAAATGGCAAAAAATTGTTGTTCAAAAGCTTTCCAGTT